>RXPK01001571.1:0-93676 GCA_004143645.1 Protaetia brevitarsis
GCATTGAGGACAGCACTGATGATTAATTTGATTATGACCGAAAATGGAATTATTTTATGCGAAAGCAAATATTTATTTAATTACATCACAAGTAAATTTTCATAAATTGTAATGACAAATAATGGTCTAATAAATAAATTCCTCAATATAATCAAATGTTGAGTTTTTCTTCAACTTGAGTACTACTTTTCTAGCACCAATCTGTCTTACCATATTTTTACCATATAGTAAAATTTCAAATACGAATCTCTATACATCCATACCAATTAAATTCTCCTGTAGAACGAGGCTACCCATTTCTTAATCGAGGGCTTCTCACCTTCTATTAATATGAACTACCTTTTGCATTCACTTAAGGCCTCATCATTACTTTTATAACACATATTTCAATAATATTAAAGATATCTGGTTTTCATTTTAATAATTAGAGAGAAAACTATTTCTATCTTAAATGGGCCCTTACAAATGAAACACGAAAATTGTGATTCATTAGACTAATGTTATTAATCAATTCCAGTAACTGATTTTAACTCTTCGGCCTGTTGCAGATCTGATCGATGAAAAATCTATGTTTTTATTGTATATGAGGGGGTTAGAGGCATAATCGATTAAGTGCACTGTTTGTAGTTATGAGGGAGGAAGTATAATTTTTAAATGTTATAAGTTACGAAGTTGAGAGAACACTGTATTCTCTCAAAAATAATATATTTTTAAATGTAAAATTTGACAAGTTTCATTACTTTTAACAGAATAATACCTGAAGATGGCCTAGGCCGAAACATGTAGTATGTTGTAATTTAAAAATTAAAGGATTTATAGTTAGAACGGTCGTTTTGTGCTACCCATCCAATATATACATTTCAATTTAAGATCATGAACTTCTCTGTGGTCCACCTGGATAACTTTTAAGTATTAAATCGCTTCATTTTGATCCCAAATAGAATCTATCTGGGTTTTTATACTTTCTGGCATTTAATTCATTAACTTGCTTGACGTTTTTTTAGTTAGGCAATTATATTCTAATTCTATGACAAAATGTTTATGGATCTTATGGCTTTAAAACCACGGAAACAGAATTCACGCCAGCTACTTCCTTTTTTTCTTATATCTAATTAAAGAGATATGACATAAATTATATTTTTTTGCTGCTTCGCAGAGAGACAACAATCCAGTTGTTACATCCTCACATACTTGACCATATACTGAAGCATCTCTCTCACCCCTTGTAGTTCTTCTTTCTCTTGTACATTCTGTAGCAGAAAACAAATATAAAAATTACTTTTGATGTTTTTTGGTGTTTTAGTCTTTTCATATAAAAACAACAGGTGTTTATTTCATACCTTTGTCAAGCTATTAAGAAAAGAAGATTTTATAATATAAATATAAAAACGGTCCCTAAACAAAGTTGTAGGAGCAGTTGTAACATGCTACAAATGTCGCCGATTCCTAATGTTACAACAGTCCCCAACTGTTATTTTAACTTCAACCGATTTTTTTTTATATATAAAAAACCTCAAATGAGCCGTATTTTTAAAGCAATGTTTAATTTTACAGGTTGTAAAAAATAAATTAAACTAACTGTTACCATTAACAAAAATATATATATTTTTTTGGTAAGGGGAAATCCTTAATGAGCACCGGGTGCATGACTCTATCGGCCCGGTAGTGTGGGACTTTCCCATCTGGGTATACCCAGTAAAACCCCCTCGGATTCTCCGCAGCGTCTCTGGAATCGCTTTGAGCATAGCATCAGAGGACGTTGGGTGTCTACTAGATCTACGTTCTGTCTAGGCGGGTTTGTTGTGGTCCCCCTATGCGTCATCACTTTTGTTATCAGCCTGTGTATTGTTACCCAGTCTGAGTAACTTTCTAGCATGATGTCAACGATGGTCTTTTTTTTAAGTGGCTCTTTTATAGTGGCCTGCTGGTACGGCTGCCTTGTCCTCTGCACATCGTGCAGCGTGCTCTGGTGTGTCTGTTTCTCCACACTGTATGCAGAAGTCATCTTCCTGTATTTTAAACCTTAGGAGGTATGATCGATAGTGTGCGTGGCCCGACAGAAACTGAGTCAGATGGTAGTCGACTCTTCTATGCTTACAGCGCACCCAGGCAGCTACATCGGGTATTAGCGTTCTAGCCCACTCCCCAACCTTTAGATCCTTCCATGTCCTTTGCCTCTTCCTTCACTTTCCTTTCCTTCCTCTTCCTCTTTTCAGGTTCTTTGTCCTTCGCAATAAAAATATATTACACATTTATTATGGTTACATAATAATGTCATAAGTGTACGCTACGGTTTCATGATAAACTAAATTCCGAAGATTTTGTCGAACTTTGAAATTCTTTTTGATCTGGTTGCTATGATTCTAAAAGAACTGGCATTTGTTCTAACCATATCACTAGATGGGATAGTTCCAGAAATACTTGCAGAAGTAGAAAAAAAATGAAAAGGCGACTGCGGTCGTTCTTGTTCTGTTGATAGAGATAAAGAACTAGCCAGTTGATCTGGAGATGATATAGTGGAGAAACTATCGCTTGGTAGGAATTGTCGTGTCATTTCACGGATATTAACACTAGTATCCCCTGCTGCTTTCAATTCATACTGTCGCGACTTTTCCTAAATATCGCGCCTCTTTGCGTAAGGGTTGGGGGTTGGAGCTACTCGCTTCTTTAATATATAAATATATAGACTACCAAAAAGGTACTTACCGTGTAACTGCAGTTGAGGGTTGTTAATTATTAAAACACCACTTTATACTATATCACTAAATTTATTAATACAACCACGTTCTTCGGAGATCACAACCTGAATTGCCAATACCTCGTCGCCATTCCCCTCACGAGCGCGGTACTCGAAAAGTTCTGACGAGGTTCCGGTAACTTGATTGTAATCTCTGAATACATCTTTTCTTAAATCTAACTTATTTCTATGTAGTGGAACTTTCCGTGGCAATACCGACCATATAAAGTTCATGTATCTAGTTTTAGTAGACATTGAGTTATGGGTGGAAACTTTTTAAAACTTTGGGCGTAGCTTAGAAAGAAATGATCTCCTCTATCCAATGTTGCTCTATTTGTCGTTTATATCACTTGGTTCTACAGCATTTTTTTAATTTTCTTTTTCCATTTTCGTAAGCAGTATTAGTCTCCGAGTTCTCACGAATTTCCGATTCATTATCTGTTACATCTAAGTTTTCTGTGATTGAGGTTTGAGAATCGCTACAATGTGTTTCTACAGTTCCACTATTGGTATTCGAGTCGGTTGTTGTTCTAAACTTAAAATCGTCTAGAAATTTCTTTAGATTTGCCTAAGGCCAGTCTTTGTATTTTGAATAATGTTGATTTGGGTGTGTTTTTCTTGAACTTTTTATAGTTGTTCTTGAGGTTTTGCAATCTAAAATGTAAGGCTATATTTTAAAAAGGGTATTAGTGGTTTTAAAAAGTGATTTCTTTAAATTTACATTTCAAGACTATGAAGTATAGGTGTATACAATATAAGGAATGGAGAGGAGCAAAAAAAATATAAAGTTATGTTTAGCGATTTTATTGTAAGAAAAATAAGAAAATAGAAAATATTCATTTACCTGTTATACAAAACAATTGTCACAACTCTTTAAATATATTTTTTACCATCCCTTTCGAAAGTCCCGCAATTGATTTATTAAGCAGATAACTCTCCGTTGGACCTTTTAACATTAATGTTGAAATATTTGTTTCGGATATTTTGCGTTTAACCCTTGAGTAGTCGCATGTTTAGTTATTTAAACGTTAGTCGCATCGGCCTTACAGACCGATTACCCTTAACATGTAAAAATACTTATTTATACTGTTAGGGAACAATAAAAACGTTTTATCGATTACTTCAGATCAATTTTTTGAGCTAATTAATAAAGCAATTGGTAAAATAAAATTTATTCATAAATAAAACATAAATTCTGAATGGGAAGATTTATTACAAAATAACTGAAAACACTCTTCACAGGTATAATGGGTATGTTCCAAACAAATCCACTTTTTGCATATGCGGCAAAAATACCGTGTTCTCCGGTTCCTCTAGATTCACAAAACTGGCACCTGCCCACTGTACTGCTATAAATCTCTCTTCTACGTCACACAATTCTTTTGAATGTTGTAGACCACACCCTGTACCTCTAATATCTGCTTTTACTTCGGCACTTTTTTTCTTTAGGGCACATTTAAAATCTCTCCAACTCTAAAATTTTAAGAATTTTGAAAATGTTACGATATATGAAATACATTTTAAATATTTTACCTTCTGCCATTTATCAACACTTTTTTCGCCGTATCCTAAAGCATTTAATTGATTTATCAATTGCATCCACAACTGTTTATACCGATCTCTACCATTAATTAAATGAAATTGTCCTGTGGCAACTTCTGTGTAATGCTCCATGAAAGTCACTATTGTTTCCCAATTAAATATTTAATTTTAAAAGACATCTACGTAAAATATGTTAGTTTAATTTTGAATTCCAATTGTATTAATATATTGCTGTGTTTCATAAGAGGAAAGCTACCAACCATATTGAAATGCAATTACTATTTCATGTACACACCTGTTTGTAAGTCCAGTATAATTTGGATTAATTCACACTAGTAGTCATGGAAGTTGAATATAATTTATCGTCTGACAACTGTGTGATAGCCTGGTATCCTAGGTATCTATTTTAATTGAATGGGGAGTGACTCAATGTGATTCGTATAAAGGAAATGTATAAAATCCTTGGTTACGAGTGGATAGTTGATAAAAAGTCTTAGAAAAAGCTGTGTCATTTCTCATCAAATATAAATCAATTAAACTATATTGCGGGGGTATATTTGGTATCGAAGGGGATAAATTCACAAATTTGGTGTTTACTATATCTGGGTACTTGTCTACATGGGAGTGTGCATGTGTTTGCTGTTCCGAGTCTAATCATGCATCCTGACTGTAACGAAGGAGGTGAATATACGAGCGAATCTGGATTGTCACTACAAGGAAATCACATTCGGAGGACTCTGGCGTCTGTATGAACCGATAAACGAGGTATCTGGTCAAAACATTGTTTAAATTATTATTATTTCGCAAGAGATTTAAATTCTGAGCTTTTATAAGTTGGCAAACGTGGTTGGTGGTTTTCTATTCTCTTATGATAGCGCGGGATATTTTAAAAGTTTCTTTTTGAATTAAAGAATCTAAATTATACTGGATAATTGATAATACTTGTTTGAATATCCCGAATAACTATACTCACCCTGAGTAAGAGTTCTCATACTTTTTATATATTTCCTGTATAGACTTGTTCATGAATTATACATGTGTAAAAAAGAAAAGAAAATGAAAGCCCAAAAATATATACTAAAGTAAAAATAATAAATGATAACTAAATAAGATTAGTATTACTAAAATACCAAAATAATATCAATGATAACTAACACTCTTAAAATTTTATCGAATTCGTGGGCTACAATATTTTATTTATTGAATTCTGGTCAGGTAAAGTCAAGTAATAAACAGGTGTGTATTTGACAATAATGATGGTCGAGCGGTGGGGCGTCGGCGTTGGTGAGGTGATTATGAACCCAGAGTTACAATCCGGGGGTTTACCTGTAAAGAAAAGCCACCTGAGCACTCCGGTCATCTTTAATTATAGCATATAGCAGGTTACACAGTTAGATGTCAGACTACAACTCTAACAAACTCGGTTCTCCCGAAAATTAATCTTCGTTGTGTTCGGTTCACCCAAACTTCGCTATGTCCTTGTGATTCGGGAGCTCGTGAAGCGCGAATCCCCCGCGGTTCACAGAAGGTGCATGCGAAACCGCCCGGCGGCTCCCCCGTGCCCTTATTTTTACGACCCCCGGGACGCCCAGCTCCTGCGGTCAACTGTGCCGTGCGGATCCCTCACATCACAAAGCGTACCCCGCTAGGACGACTAGCTTTTCCTAACCAAAACGCCCCTTAACTAAGCATGCTTAACGTTACTCAGGCTATTTCGCAAATCTAATTCGTTACTCTACCTTATACTAAAATAACAGGAATGCTCTGTGATTAGACTCACCTTTAAACGGGTCACAAACCTACACCCACTGTACCACGACTAATTCGTCACTCTACTCTAAAGTATATTATCGGAATTCAACCGTCTCAGCGTTTTGTTTATTTGACTAGTCGGCGTGCCGTAGCCCTTATAGCGTTAAAGAAACGGCTGTCGGCATCGGTATCAAATTTCAGGCCTCGTCCGTCTACTTATCAAAATGCTTTTACAAAGTGTATATACAGTTCTCTCCGTAAAAATCGAGAATAGTTTAATACTTTTTGTACATAAATGGTAGACGGTACAAACAAATTAATGCATAGGGAAAATATTTCTTACACATGTTATCAATGAATGCACTGTTTTATTAAAGAAAGTTATTTATTTATTTTCCTTTTGCTTGTTAAAGCATATTAGCCGGGAAATCACAATAATATATATACAGGGTGTCTTCCCGTTGAGTTGCATAACTTCATAGGGTTATTCCTTGTATAAAAATTAGCGAAACACTTCCAGTCAGCATAGGTCCAATTCTCAACCGTTTTCGAGATATGGGTGGTCAAAAGCGCTGAGTCACTGGTTACGGTAACTAATTTAGATGAATCATGGACGCATTTGGCTCGACTGGTAACTTATTTAGATCCAATGCACTTGACGTAGGCTTTTTGATAGTTGTCATGTAAGCAGTTTCGTTGTATTTTTGACAGTTTGTGATGTAAACCATCGAATACTCCACCGGAAATGAACTATTATAAAAATTTAAAAAGGTGAATTTTTAAGCTATTACAAAGTACTGGTTAGCTCCTTATTTAAGCTAAGTAATTAAATAATTAAAATTACAAGAATAAGGTAAATAAATTTGATGTAGTACTAATAACTAGCAGAAAGTTAAATACAACCGAATAAAAAACTTAACCCGTGACACTCACACTAAAGTATGTCAAAATGATTTCATAAATGAACGTAATACGTGAATCACACCAAAGATGATGTATTATTATTAATAATTAAATTAAAACAAAATATAATTATCAATAAAGAAAACACTGCAAAAAATGCTTCAAATAAGGTATAAATCAGCAAAATACCTAGAGGTAATTGAATTAACTATTTATACAAATTCACTTGAAAAGCGAATATAAAGGTTAAAATATTAAAAGAAGGATGGATAAATATGGATTATTTCACGCCAAACTTTAGTTACCCAAGGAATAAGTAAAATATAAAAATGTCAAAACTAAAGAAATCCGAAATATTTGTTGTAATGAAACGCTGTTAAGGATATTATTAATAAATTAATTACAAGAGAAAGTTCTAACTCCTGCCAATTGAGTATGATAAATTAACGTTATTTTTAACGCGAACAGTCACATAGAAGATATGTGTTAGGTTATGTTGAATGTATGGTCGGTGCTGTGACGTAAAACCAGGTTAAAATTAATAAGTGAAGTGTTTTTCTTTATTATCATCTTCCGAGGTAACACAAAGAGAGACAGTTCGAAACGAGGTAGTAAGAACTAAGAACAGATTTAAAATCGATCCAAAGCAGTATAGAGAAACAACTAACGTGATTTGGACACTTAATTTGACTGGAGGAGCAGAGGCAAACATAGCCACAGAGGAAGAGAATAAGAGGGAGATCATGTTAAAGTTAAAGTGGAACAACGTGATGGGTTAGTGCTTGGAGGAGAGAGGCTTGGATTGGAACAGCAGAAAAGTGCTACCAAGGAACAGAAAACAGTGAGTAAATTTGTATATTAGTGAAAGTATTAAATACATTACATCTTGGGGTACATACAAGGCTATCATATACGCCACCTCCCTTTTTAATTGCTAGTATCCCTACACAGTCAAAATTAAATAATAAAAAACTCTGTGTTTTTTTTGTTTTTATTAAAAACGAGTTTGTAGAATAATATAAACATATATATTTATGACAGAGGTTGCGAATACTTTTACGTTCCATATCTTTGGTTAGTAATGCTTTCTTCTTGAATTTTTAGTAATTTGACTTGCAAGTGCCTTATATTTACTAGACTATTATTTACTTCCGAAAATATTCGGCTTACAACAGATTGTTCTATCGCCACCTAAAAATTTTGTCCCACACACTTCTGGTAACCACTGTGTGCGTAAAAATAGTTAAATCCTTAACCAATATACTTTGAAAATATAGTATTTCCATGTTTGAACAAATATTTTAAGTGCTATGAGTGTTTGTCTTTATTGCTGTATGAATGGTTGTATTTGCTATGTGAGCACCGTATTCTAGCAATCTACGTATAAATAATTTTATGAAAATGTCAAGAAGTAGTTGAAATGATTTTACAAGTCAGGTCCAGGTCTATTTCAATTACAGAATTATTCCTATAAAAACACAAATAATCTTTTTATGGAATGTACTTTTTGATTGCCTATTTCACAGTTAGTGTTATCATTAACAGTTAAAAGTTGTTCTAATCAAACAACAGCCAACAAATTCTTGAAATCATTACTCATTTCCAAAAATCAACTCGTTTCCACTGACAATTCAGTAAACCTCACTTTTGTTCATAACGTTGCTGTGATTCGTATAACTGCAAGGGATGGTATGGCGTTATTTTATTCCACATAACGTACTGTAAATAACATGTATGTTATTTTATAACGTACACTTATCGGATACAGCATACCACTTCAGACTGAAATAACGTAAATACGTTGTATTTGTTGATAACGTACACGTTATTAATAACGTAAATGATACAACATAAGGGGGACTATCATTTCTCTTAAAAAGTTGGATTTGTTTTAGAAGTAACTGTAGTAGGCGGATTTCATTTAAAAATACCACTGACATTTGTTTAGAAATATAATAAGAGTGCTACCGAGCTGTTACCGAAAAATTCAACCAAATATACTGGCAAGTTACCATTTCAAATTCCGGAGCAAAAAACTTGGCCACCAAATTCCAAATTTAATTTTCCATAGGTATATCAATTTCATGCACGTGCTTTTTGTCGAAGATGGCGATGTGCGGTATTCGTTCTACCCGTGTGGCGTGTGGATGTTTTCGATGTTTGTAATGCTTTCGATCTTCGTACTGATGGTTCTGATGCACCAACGTGCGAATCCGACTCGTTTGGACCAAAATGTTGTGTGTTTTATTGAAATAAAATGATTAAAACTAATGTTTTAATAGCACTCAAAATAAAACGACTGTTTGTAATGACGTGTATTCGTGGACTGTGTCTGACAACTAACTAACATAATACAACGTGCCGTTTGGGCATGCGCACAACACAAACTAAAAAATAACATAACATTCTAACAAAGTTTTATACAATATTTTATTTAACACACAGACTTGAATTGTTGTGAAAAATTGTTTATGTATACGTCTCAATGTGTTAACGGTGCCGAATCAAATACATATAATGAAAGAGACTAGATTTGTTAAAATACATACTTGGTGGTTAGTAAAGGAAACTTAAAATATCATAATTTGGTTCATTACAACGTTGACAGTTATTTATATTGCATTGTTTAACAGAACTGCTTTGTTTGTTATGAGCAATGTATAGGAATTTTATGATTGCCGTAATGCAAGAATTGAGAAGTTATTCACTAGACCTCGTTGGAAATACCACATATAGCACTGTAGTGGTACAGTGTTCTCCAATAAGGATGTATATTGAGATTTAACAACTAGTTCTATATGTTAGGATATAGAAACAATTTGTCATTCTTTGGAATGAACTACTACTCTACAAAATGAACTTTTCTTGATAGTCATAGTTGGTTGATAACTTTTATGTTAAAATAATCAAGTAAACGTTGCAGAAAAAATATTGTATGTGAATGAAAAATTGAAATTAAATGTGAAACTTTTTTCACTAAGTGGATTGACACGTGTGAAGCACACGAAAACAAATCGTGTGTTGCAGAATCATTACTCTCTTCGCTGGCCGGCACATATTCCGATCCCGAACTGAGTCATTCTAATTCTGATTCAAAATGAGCTGATTCTACCTTAAATTCTGGATTTGGTAATTTTGCCTCTGTAGTTGAGGCAAATTGGACTAAAACAATAAATTTCGCAAGTTATTATCTCCTAATTAATCATGCATTGCAGGACGTTTAATTAACAAACCGTGGAACACACAAGATTAAACTTAGAAGGGTACATAAAAGATGTGTCAAAACTCGTTTATTGAATAGACGGTTTAAATAATATCATGCCCAATAATATGCTGGTATCTTAAAAGGATTGGGCTGACTGTACCCAATCATGTTACTCCCATTACGCGCCGGGTACGGAGAATTGAAAAATTTGATTCGTTGACAAATTTAATTATTTAATTAATTTGGATAATATTTGTGTGAAAAACTTTGTTTAACAATTAACAGTTATTTTTTTAGGTTGAAATATGGGATAAAATTGGATTTTATCGGAATAGCCGTTAAATTTTACAAGAACAAATTGAGATAGGTCTGCATGGAACAAAGGTCGGCTGTTGAATGGTTCGAATTGAAAATGTTTTAACTGACTTGAAAGCGATTGTCTTCGTCAAGGAGTCCAACTGTCTGTGAAAATCCGTTAATATAACCGAAATGAGTGGAACCTCCATTGTTTCATATATGAGAATGGCCATGTGATCGAAAGGATAGTTGACTGTTCAAACGAAGTGAAAATAAATAAAATTACAAAATCTGGAATCACCTTACACTTGTAATATGATAAAGGCATGTGTCAGTAGATCATGAGAAAAATACATTTGAAATTTTTAAACACTTATTACTATATAAAATTAACAATCTTAAAATTCATTATTGCACCTAAAAGGTAGGCAACCATTTATACACATAGAATTGTTACAGAACCCAATTTCCAGCGATTTTCCCATGTCTTTCTGTTGACATATCAAGGCAATTGGACTGCCAATGCATATACAAACGTTATTAGACTAAATTTAAATGAAATAAATACACAGTAAAAATAATAAGAATCTTCACTTGAATTAAACGTGGATCCAAATTTGATCTGTCAAAATCTAGATAGCGATCTAGCGAGATCCAATGAGGCGAAATATGTAAATTGCTACAAGGACTATTAAATGGAATAGTTTTTAGCATAACTTTTACTTTTGCTTCTGCAGCCATCATATTGAATTTATCTAGAAATAGATCTTCCCAACAGTTGGATGTATGTGACAAATTCGTTTGTTGGTACTGCAAGTTTTCAATACAAACTATCAGTGGCAGATGACTTAAAATAAACCAAAAGTGTCGATGGTTGTAATAATGCTGTCTCGAATTCCACTTCAAAAGCCTGTCGGCACTGAAGGCACACATATTGTGAGAAGCATTTTTTTTTTAATAAATAGCCACATATATTGTATAATGTCGCTGATGGGTGTACGAATAATACATTTAAAATAAATTGTTAATCTCTCCCTCAGGGTCTTGGCTGGGATCGTGTCCCGTAATTTTGGGAAGGTGGTTTAACAACACACCAAAAAAAAAAAACAACAGTTTAAAATAATATAACATATGCGATTGTTTTATTAAATGTAAGAATAAATAAATGGAAATAAATGTAACCTATTGCTGTGAACTGATTGTACAAGCATATAAGTTTAAAGAAATTAAAAATGACAAAATTAATTTAGCTAGCTCAGCAAATAAAAATTCAAAAAGGGCGCAAGAGATTCTTTGATCTCAGAGTAACTTTCATGAAAATAATAGTGGGCGTATGTAAATTGACTTTCTTAAAATCCCCAAAAATTGAAATGGTTAATTCAAAAATAAAAGAACTGTAATTTAAGATGATATTTAATATATTCATAAAATTTCCATATAATAAAAAAAAAAAAATTTTAATTACAATCAACAGGGGAAAAAACCTTAAGACTGAATGTCTTGGATTAAAATAACCCCTTCGTGAATTTACAATTAAAAAGGACAATGCAAATCCTTTAGCTAACAAAATGCTGGATACGTTCTACAAGGAATTTCTTATACCACAAAAAATTCACGTGGTTTCAAAAATTCAAAGCAAACTAAAAATTAATTCAATTAACGTGGAGAAACAAACAAAATTAAAATGAAATTTAAAATACAACCTCTAAGCTTCACTTCACCTACCCCGAGGTGATTAAAATACAATTAATTAAAACTAAACAAAAAAAAAACGGAAAAATTTAAACTCTTAACGCGGTCACTTCTAGAACAAATTATTAACGGGCCTTATACATAAATTGTGCACAAATATTATAACACGAATTAATAAACTGAGTTGTCTGAATGATGATCAAAATTAACAAAATAACGAACAAATCCTTACAAATGAAAGATTGCAAAATGGATGCAAAGAGCTCAAAATTTACATATACTTACATTCGCGACAATGATTCAGACACTGCCCTAAAAGAGGCCCTACAACGCGTATATACAAACTAGCAATTGCGCGCGCTGCGTCAGCCGCAAAAATCACAGAAAATGCCTTTTAAGAAGGACCTAAGACATGAAAAACAAAAGCTAAACATATAAAGGAAAGAAAATAAACTAACTAACTGAACAATACAATACATCAAACAAAAAACACATAATTCTTAGCAAAATACACAAATATTAAATTTAAGTGAGAATTTGCGCGCGGCAAAGCCAAAGCTTGATCTTGGAAAATTAACACCATAAAGTTCAAATAACCGGAGTGCCAGTCTACAGCACTATGTATTAATTAATAATTAAATATGAATGGATAATTAATTGTGTTTTTTAATATAATTATTTGAATTTAAATGAAAACTTCACACGCTCGATTTCTTTTAAGAGCTATTAAATTTATTGGTGATTTCTATAATATCTAATGTAATCTACTACCCGGTAGATGGCGCTGTTTTCGAAATTTAATTTAATTCTTTAGGCACTAAGTTAATTTTTAATTGAAAGTGTTTAATGGTTTTGCTAGTTAATGATAAATATATTTTTAAACTTAAAGGTTTGTTAAAATTAAAATTAGTATTCATAAATTCACAAATGAAATTAACATCTAAGTTACCGACCTGAATCTCGATGCTTACATTACATTGACAGTATCGGTTATCGAGTAAAATATCGGCGAAATTTATCGATATCAAAATGATGTTCTCTCGCGCTAAGTTATCTATGGAACGGACTAACCTTTTCGCCCTGGGTCCGGTGTCTGGACAGGCTGGGAATTGAATCGTGTCGGTCGTTGAGGTAGATTTCAGGAATTCTTCCGGATTTCTTTGGGAGTTCGTTCTTTTTTTAAGGTAAAGATGCTTTCTTTAATCAGCGTTAGCGAATATCAGACTTAACTGTTTCCTTAGTTTCAGGATAATATTTTTTAAAAAAGATTCAAACAAAATTAAGTGAGGTTAAAAGTGTCTCAAACTGGCGGTAAACATACGTCTTATCTGCTTCACGACCAAAAGCTAATTGAATTCGTCGTTGCTATGGAAATTGGCTTCGGTTTTGTAAAATGCTACGCTATGATTGGTTAAAATTTCCGCGTCTTTTCAAAATAAAAGAGCAGCGTTTTGAATTTGGAAATTAGAAGAAATATCTTGGAAATCTATTTTTGAATAAGGTTTTTTATTATCAAAATCGTTTTCTACGAGTAAAATTATGTATTGTGCTAAATTTCGTAAATTAATTATCTGTTTTTAGATACCTGTCAGTGAAGTTTTTAAAATGAAAAATTCTAATTTAAAAGGAATTATATGGATAAAATAGTATTTCAAACCTTCTTTTGATCATCTGAGGATCTATTACTTACATCTCGATCGTTCTGAAAATTGTTTTCTGTAAAGATATCATGTACGTGCACTTTCTAAGATGTTTGACAAGAAATGTGAAATTTCCACTTTTTACAGAGGTTTTATACAATAATGAATTTACAATAGATGATTGGTGATTTGTGAGCTTCGAGATTCTGGTATTGCTAAACGTTAAACATGTCCAAGAAGAAAAATTCCTTTTACATGCTTCCGAAGGAAATGACATAAAACTTGACCAAAATGGCTGTTAAAATGAATCTTATTAATTATCAAAGTGAGTAATTTGTGATTTTCTGTAATATTAGTGCCTGTTTTGACTGAAGGTCTTAAAAATATGAATAATCGATTCTGAATGCTCGGTATGTTAAAATTTTGAATGCTGTCGCAAGAATGTGTGTGTTTAAGGATGTCTTAGATCTTTTGATCGGTTTCAGGCGTTCATAGGACCCTGTGGCTGGTGAAATTCGACAGTCCTTGCCGAATCCAAGAGCACATACGACTGCCGGTCAACACGATACAATTGATCTGAAGTGATGACAGTGTTGTTTTTGACCCATTACAATATATTTCATTGCATTTTGCGATGGCATGTCTATATTTCTATAGTGTCTTGTACCTATAGCTAGTTCGTTATGCACTTTATCTGGCTCCACCAGTAATTCCTGTATATAGGAAGGACTTACCGTTTGTAACTGGCTTACGACAGTGTCGAAATCGTTGGCACAATTCGCCCCATCGGTATATTGAAAGTGGTTCATAAGAAATAATTTTTTGAACACCCTTTTGAATTGTATCGGAGTGGGGTTGCGTGTATTTTCGCACTGTTGCCTGATAGCGCAAAAAAAAAATTTCTAAGCTATCTTGCTGTAGTCGACGTGTTGTATACAGTTGGTCTTCCTAAATCCTTCCACATAAGGAGCAATCCATTTAAAGTTACTCGCCAACACTTAAAGTTTCTAATATTGTTGGTAACATTAATTCCAATATTGTTAAAAGCTTGTATTTGTTGGAACAAAGTAATATATTCCCTTATCGTATCAAGCTGCTCTACTGTTCCAATAAAAGGTTTATTACTTCCCCTGCCTGTTGAATTAGATGAGTTTAAGAGGTCAAAAAGTATATCCATTTTCTCAATAAATATGGCCGTCCCGGTTGCATTTTATGGTAATAAATAAAACTCCAAATACAAATCAAATATTTATTTTAATATAAATTAAGTAATTAATAAAAAAAAAATATATGTAACACAACAAAAATCTGAAAATAAAAGAAAAATTTATATAAAAAAATATGAAAATTAGAATAATAAGTGTAACTTACTACTTTTGCTGAATTATTAATGTATATAATATTTGTTTATAACAGGTAGTAAAGTGGATCTATTAGGAAAAAAAAAACAGAAATTATTTATTACATAAATTTAGAAAATATGCAAAAAGGATATTATTAAAGTTAAAAGAAAAAACCCTACATATTTACTGAAGAATATTAAAACATTTATTATAAATAAACACTTACTTTTTTTTGGCCGCCGCCTCCTTTTTTTTTGTAATTGATGGTTATTCCCTTTCTGAAATTTTATAAAAACAAAACAAAAATAATTATACTATAAACAATATACAGGGTTAGTCAAAAGTATGGAATAGGCAATTTATCTCCGTAAATATGAACTTTATGACAAAATGTCATTAATAGAAGTTTTTTTACTAATTATTCTTTATCTCTCAGCCTGCTAGTTGTTTTTTTATGTCAACGCATTTCCATGGAAACGTATTTTTTTTTTTGTTTTTTAAATGGTAACCTAGCAATTTTTTCGCTGATTTTTGTTCCTCTTTTTTTCCTTGAAATGATCCGATATTTTTTTTGTGTAGTTTGATAACAAAATTTTAGAGAAAATTGCCATTATTTTATTCAATCAAATAATCTTTAACTTAAATTAAATGTTCAAACTGAAGACCCTCTGCACCCTAGACAGTAACCTAATCTGTCATAAAAATTACGTAATGAATTTTGCAGCCAATTAGTGGGTAGTTGTGCGATTTTCATGCCTTATTCTGGCTTCCCAGATCTTCCAATTTTGGGGTCTTTCTTTGTAAATTGTAGTTTTTAATGACTCCAAAGGGTAAAAATCTAAGGGGCTTAAATCGGGGGACCTAGCAGGCCATTCAATAGAACCCGCACCGTCCTAATCCAACGACGGGGAAAAATGTTATTCAGAAATTGGCGAACATCTACCCCATAATGGGGTGGAGCGCCGTCTTGCTGAAACCAAATATCTCGGTTGGCATTCCTTGTCGATCTGCATCCGGACATAATTGTACAATATTGGGTACAATGTGATCACGCAATAGGAGTAGGTAATCTATCTGCAGTTAAATTCCCATTAATAAAATATGGGCCTATTATGTGCTGCCCAATAATACCAGCCCATACATTAAGTTTTGACGGTTGCTGGTGTATGGTGTTCCATCATCCAATGCGGATTCTCACTAGACCAGTATCGACAGTTGTGTCTGTTCACAAATCCATTAGACAAACACGGCGCTTCATCAGAAAATAAAATGTTGTTTAGACAATTTGGATAATTATCAATCATTTCCATCATTGTTGCACAAAACTGCATTCTTCTGTCTGGGTCATCTTCGTTTAGCTCATGGAGAAGGTGTATCCTTGTAGGTTTGAGTTTGCTCTTTTCAATATTCGAACAACCGACGAATTGACTAATATCATTATTCAAAGCAAGTTGTGTGGTTGACGTAACTGGATTATCCATAACACTTAGTAATACATCAAGAGCTTGATCATTATTTGTGGCTGATTCGGACGTCCAGACTTGGCATATTCTTTTACATTTCCAGTTTCTCTAAATTTCCTAACAATTTAGACACCGTGGATTGTACATAGGATCTCTTCCAGGATGAACGTTGTTAAATAAATGACAAAACTTGGTGTGAAGTTGTCGATCTCCATAACCAACCATCATGAGGATTTCAATTCTTTCAGTTTCACACAGAGTTTCACCATGTTTACAAATTAATAAAACTATCTGTAATAAAATTAATTTGTTAACTTATTGAAAGGTACGTCACAATGACATGAAAAAAGGGAACAGAGTTACGTTTCGATGGAAATGCGTTGACATAAAAAAAAAACTAGCAGGCTAAGAGACAAAGAATAATTAGTAAATAAATAAAATAATGGCCATTTTCTCTAAAATTTTGTTATCAAACTACATAAAAAAAATACCGGATCATTTCAAGGAAAAAAAGAGGAACAAAAATCAGCAAAAAATTGCTAGGTTGCCTTTTAAAAAATAAAAAAAAAATTACGTTTCCATGGAAATGCGTTGACATAAAAAAACAACGAGCAGGCTAAGAGATAAAGAATAATTAGTAAAAAAACTTCTATTAATGACATTTTGTCATAAAGTTCATATTTACGGAGATAAATTGCCTATTCCATACTTATGACTAATACTGTATAATAATAACTAACACTACACTATAGATTATGAAAGACCTTTAACTTTAAATGCCGAACCGCTAAAAATTATTATCCGAAAATCGATACAACAAAATACTATTTAGCTTAGCGTCGCTTTACAAATCATAATTTTTTGTTGCGTACAATAAAAATAATCTCTATTCTGTATACATGTCGCAGGGAGATGATAAAAACGGAGATTTGATCAAATCCCTAAGCTAGATGATCAATTCACGGAAGATGTTAAAATAACAACTCTGTTGGGTGATTTCCCTAAAGAAAGTACGTGATTTGATCAAATCCCTTGACTGTTTTAGTGAAAAGATTAAATAATATTGTTTAGATATTAAAAGTATTTAGTAAACCGTTATTAAATGTAGTGTAGGTAATACAACAATAGTCATTGAAACAAATTATTTATTCGAAACTAATTAACAAAAGAAGTAGGTACTTAAGCTGATATTTTTAAAAACAACAAGGATATTTTTAGTGAACGTTTAAAAAGTTTTAGTGAATGTAATTAATAAATAATAATGTTCATGCATTTTTATTAAAACACGTTGTTGATTTGTGGCATCTCGAGTTACAAAGTACGTTACTTTTTTTACAGACACATCTTTTTGTTTTACATTGTATTTTGGATTGTTCACAGGAACACTTCTTAAATCCTTGACCTCCAAATAAGGATAATTTTCCTGCAATCTCACGCAAACTTAGGTTAGTCCGTGGAACTGTTTCGGTAAATGTTGTAGTAGCTATTTGAAGAGCGTTTCTAGGTAGCCAATCTTTTATAATGCCAGCTGAGGTACCAATTTGATATAAATTATTTTTTATATCTAATACGACCCCACGATGTTATTTCCATCTAGGGCCTCTGTCTACCTTAGGTACATCAACCAAAACTGTGGAATCTACTACCACGTCTTTAAATTTCTTCAAAGAAACTTCTTTCATTTTTTCAGCTGATCTTATCAGGTGTTTTGCAGCATTTTCTCTTTGATCTTTAATGCTTTCTTCTTTTTGGCATAAATAGCATAGAATTTTCGATCCATATCCTTCTTCTCCTACTGTAGTCCCACATATTGCGTGCACCGGATTTTTACAAATGTCACATGAATGGGCTCGAGTAGATTCCATTCCACAAACAACACAACATACTTTATTGTTGTTGACAGCTGCTTCCCCTTCTGATGCAGGTAACACTACAGGAGTTGAAGTAGAGTTGCTAACTGATAGATCATTTGAAGTTGAAGCATTGTAATTAATTAATTCAGATGCTGGTAGATCTTTTGAAGTTGAACCGTCGTTATTGTTCTCTAAGGAATCCGCTGGTAAGTCTTCTGGTGTTAAAATAATTTCATGGTCCTGCTGTTTAAGAAGTAGGTCCAAGTCCTCTTCCGTAACAAGTTTTTCAAGCAACTCTTTCGAAATATGACTAGATTGGAGTCCTGTTTTTGGTTCTGTTCCAAATAAAGCTTTGTAAGGTGATCGTTTAATGGTTCGATGAAAAGAGGAATTCTTTTGGAATTGAACAAAGTAACAACCTATAGCCCATTTTTTTGTGTCATTGTCAATTAGCCAAGCACGTAACATGGCTTCAACATCTTGATTTGATCGCTCAACAGATCCTTGACTAGCTGGATGTCTAGGCCTACCATTTATAATTTGCACGTGGCCATAAGGCTTGTTAGATTCTTGTATGACAGCAGCCGTAACTCACGGCCGTTGTCGCTTTGTAGTATATGAGGACAACCGACCTCCAAAAATATTTTTAATAGCTCATTGCTACTCAGCAGCTCTTTTTGAAGTCAACGGTCGAAGAAAGCTGAATTCGTCGCGTGGTCCTGGTAGTGTAATAGCCATCTGTAGTTTCTGTCTGGGGTCGACTGTAAGTCTACTAAATCGACTTGGCCACGATGATTGAAGTCGCTAGATACAATTGGGCAAACAACGATTCCTTTTCTTGGAAATTTTTTTTTAGACTGACATACCGTGCACAGCTTTAAAAACTCCAGTACAACTGAAGTAGGTATTAGTATTTCGATTTCAAGCTATACAGCATTTTATCTCTTCCTCCGTGCCAGTTGACTGATGCGTTTCCCGAAGTATGTGGTAAAAATTTTCCGTTGGGACTATTTTACAACGAATCGGAGTCAGATTTTCTCTTTCAAAAATCAAAGATTTTTT
The DNA here is from genome assembly GCA_004143645.1 of Protaetia brevitarsis. NCBI lineage: Eukaryota > Metazoa > Arthropoda > Insecta > Coleoptera > Scarabaeidae > Protaetia > Protaetia brevitarsis. Next base: position 19,490 of record RXPK01001571.1, read on the forward strand.
AGTACCTACTTCCATAATATCGTATTTTTTCCATAATAGTACTGTTTATGTGTCCGTTTCAGTTTAAGTACTGGTGCTAATTTAAATTGTTCAATAACTGTGATAGCTTCTTCTATCCACAAAGGTTTTTCTTTTATCATGCCGCTGGTTCAAAATGTCTTGATAGTTTCATTAAACTGGTCTTCAGATACAAATTCGGTCAGAGTTTGATTTTTTTCTTTATCTGAACCATTTTTCTACGGTAGGTACTTGATAAAACTAGAAATATACAAAACAATAATAAAAATGCACGCAACCTTCCTCGCGTAATGTTTAGGCGCACTGTGTCTCTGTGTGCAATAGTGCGTGCGATGTGCGTGTGCGTCACGTTATAAGTGCGCGGCGCTGGCCGGCACGGTGGCCGGAGGGGAGCGGTAAGGTGAAGGAGAGGTAACAAGCGAAACACTAGAGCTGTGCAAGTCCCTGACTTGTTTATTTCATCTTTTCACTAAAACAGTCAAGGGATTTGATCACATCACGTACTTTCTTTAGGAAATCACCCAACAGAGTTGTTATTTTAACCATCTTCCGTGAATTGATCATCTAGCTTAGGGATTTTGATCAAATCTCCGTTCTTTTCATCTCCCTGCGACATACATATTAAAAAAAAAACTTGCACTGAGCAAATCGAAATCCATTGAATACGCATACACTATTTATATCGAACTATAAAACCACCTCCACAAAAGTGGATCGTAATAAATAAAGAATTAAATCTTTTTTAAATGATACTTACTTTGACGATCGCCGACTCCGATTGACCGGCTTCGCCCGATGTAATGGATGTCACCGCCGGTTCTAACGGTGCATCGACTATCATAAGGGATTCGTTTTCAGACATCTGAAAATATAATATGTATTATACGATTAATATTTGAAATATAATCCAAAATCGAAAATAAAAAAGCAGCAGATAACATGAATTAATATAAAAAAAGAAGAAATTATTAATAATAATTAAATATATTTAAGAATAATAAATGTGATTCTTACCTTTGCAAATTATAAATTCACAATTATTTAAACAAAAACGCAACATTCCCATAGTTACACATAGCAACGCAATTACGAAATATTAAAAAAAAAACACTAATAAAAATCAAAAAGAATATTTAGAAATCTATAAATCATTAATAATAAAAATAAAATAAAACAAAAATTTTACAAAAATAAAGTAAATATTTCATCTAAAAGATTAAATAAATCCAAATAAGAATTTATAAATTTATAAGGACACATTTCACCACCAACAACTGTCACAATAAACCGTATAAGTAGTTGCATAAAGATACCAAGCAAATATTGTCGCGTTCTTACTTTACAAAGGTACTGAGATTTGTACTTACCCGGTAAATTCTTCAGCGACACTTTCTCTGGGGGGTAGGTATAAAAACACACTTTTTACACTACAAACAATTAGATATATTCTGGACAAAATCTCACAATCGACTCCCCCGATCTTTTCTACGCGGCTAACCCCAGCCCTCGCTTCCTATGTATTAATTCGCTGACTTAGTTACTATTGCTTCTAACAATCATACCACAGGAAACGAGGCTTCGATTTTCGCCTATTACATATATTATTCTATTGTGATACATAATGGAACTTTCCGTGGCATTACCCTCCCCTTTGAAAACATTGTGTCCACACAATTTAACTTTAACAACTGGATAACTGCCACCAAAGCTCCATTATTTACAATTTTGGAAAAAAGGTTTCAAGAATGAGAAAATTAAGAATCAAACTTTGAAAAGAAAAATAATCATAAGAAAAACAAAATTACAAAGTGACAGTGATAGTTTTACAATTTCATTTATTTTCAATTCTTCCTCATGTTCGTACATCGTTGCTGTCGGCACCTTCCCCATCCAGGTCGAAAGTTATATCATCCTTGCTCCTTCCAATTCCCTTGTTCGCTGTTGGATGATGTTCCGTTCCCAGTACAAAGGTTGTGAGTTGACATAGTGACTTCGAGCATGTCCTAGTCTCTAACTCTGCCTTCGACAGGAGCTGCCTCATTCCGTGGAGTGATCCAGATGCCATGTTTGTTAGCTGACATAGTGACAGTACCCTACTCAATCCAGGTATGTCCTAGTCTCTTGCTGTGCCGTGGTCACCGGTTTTTTTCCACATCCTGTTGATACTGCATAAACAGAAGGCAAGGAAGGAACTGGCGATGTCTCTCGTTATCTGGACTTTGGTGGGAAAGTTGCTCTCCAAATGGTGTATGAAACAAACGGGAGAATAACGCAGAGTAACATTGATAATAAAAAGCGATCTTATACTACATTATACACTAAGTATACAGTTAATATCCTAGACGACATCAAGATTTTCCCTGCTGGTGGCCTACTTTAAATCCACCCTACACTTCCTGCCATCAGGAAGGACAAACGTCCCCTCATCGTAAGACAACATTTCTTTACTTTTGTTGTAGTGTACAACTACATGATTCATATTTCTTTTTTTACATCGCCGTATACCATACATTATAATTCCCATTGAACGCGACAAGTGGTGGAGGCGTCAAATTTCATTATATTTTGAATTGCTTTTAAAACTCCATTTTCTGTTATTTGCAATCAGTGATTTGTTTATTTTTTTTAATCACCTAAAATTATATTTTTATACATATAGTTTGAATTTTAATCTATTCAATAGTTGATTTTTTTCAATTAAATAATGGCGACGAACGATAAGATCGATAATGTGGATAAAGTAAAGACTAGATTGCAACATAAAAAAAGACGCTATTTTGGGGAGACAAACAATTTGATTTAAATATACAATTTGACGAAGGTGCATTTGGAAGGAGCTCCCTTACACCTCGTTCACCTCCTGTAAAAAGCACACCTTTTCCTACAACAGTAGCCACAAATCCTGTTCACCCTTTGGATGAAGCAATAAAGAAAACAATACACCCAAAAACGCAACCGTCCCCTCCTCCCCCAATACAAGCATTAGCTCCTTCAAAAATATCTCAAGTAGGCATTCTACCAGTGGAAATCCCATTTGATGTTGCGGATGATTCCACGGCGTTTGTGGCAAGTGATCACCTTAATCAAATGATAAATGTGTCACAAGGACCAATTCCTAAACGAATTCTTAATCCTCTAATCCCACACTTACCTAAAAAAAATCCACAACCGGCTCCACCAAGGAATCCAAAGAGAGTTTTGATAGATTCACCACCGCGACAACCCCAAAATTATACATTTTCGATAAATAATTGTAATTTATTAGGAGAAACGATTTCCCAAATTAAGGAGTTGCGGCAACCTATAACACCTAAATTTTCAAAACCACCATCTTTTGACCCAACTCGGAATAACCCAGTAGAATTTTTGAGAGAATATGCTGTTGCGGCGCAAGCTAATGCGTGGAATGACGCATTAAAACTATGTTATTTCGTAAATTCATTAGAAAACAGTGCAGCAGTTTGGTTCCGAAACTTTGCCAAACGAAACCCAGACGCTACATGGGTGGGTACTTTAAAAGCTTTTAAATGTAAATTTATTGGACCGAATTACGAGGATGATTTGAATTTAAGATTATTAAATAGGCGTCAACTCGCGAATGAATCTATTTTAGAATATTCTATGCAACTATTGACCTTTGTGATGAGGTAGACCCAACTATGTCTGAAAAAGAGGTAATGCGGCGATTGACAGCTGGAATGCTTCCCTATTACATATATTATTCTATTGTGATACATAATGGAACTTTCCGTGGCAATATGTTCAAAATCTTGAATAGTACAAATGGGCTTTTAAGCGATGTGGACTCGTTAGAGAATCCAACGAGAAAGAGATATGAATCTATTCGATATAAAAAATAGACGTGAAAATGAAAAATCAAATGAAACACTATAATTTCACGAGACATGCCATATTATTTTTTATTATCTCGATCTGTTCCTAGGATTATAGACAAACAAGAAAAATAACAGGTTTGTGATTCTTACTATCCCTAAATATAATATTACAGTGAAAGCTCCCATAAACGGACACTCATGGTTCCGGCAAGTTTGTCCGCTTATGGGAAGTGTGCGCTTAACCCTTAGATTACCACGCATTAAAAATCTCATAAGCTACCTCGTGGGGTCTTTTTAGGACCCCACTGAATGTGTGGATATAAAGTGCTAATTTTCTTTGCAGGTTAGAGTTTATAATTACAAGGGGTCTTAAATCCATATATCATAAATATTATGTTTAAATTATTTTATTGAAAGAAACTATTATTATTATTATACAATATAAACTAAGCATAAACAATACAAAGTTAAAAATTAAAACTTTCAAATTTTAATTTTCATATTAAATGTCCTCTAAATCTTTGTGATCAGTACAATAGTTAGCAGGTTTTACAACAGATTTGCGATGATTTTTACAAATAAACGACCCACAGGTGGTACATCGGATGTTAACTTTTTTGTCCAATAATCTTGGACATAAACGGCATCTTCCTCTTTTGACGCCTGTTTGTATTGGTGCGGGAGCTGCGTTTTCCGGAATCAAATGTATACCACAAGCCTGAATGGCTCTGACTACATGGGGATTGTTTTTCACTACTGGTAATCGCTCTTTCATGTTAGGTATGGCTAGGTCTTTTCCTAATGTTTTCAAAAATATATGTCTTCTGTTACTGCGCGTTTTCTTCCAATCGGGATATTTCGCTGTATATATAATAAATGCATTCAAACATGCAATATCCAACATGTTCATAAACAATCTGAAGGGCCACCTAGCTGTACGACGAGCGCAAGAATACTCTCGAATTAATTTGTCTGCGTTATCAACACCTCCTTTGGTGGTGTTATACTCCAAAATTATGTTAGGTTTTCGATGCTCCTCTTGAGATACCTGTTCATCATGGTGTTGGGATGATAGCACATGAACCATTCTCCCTTTTTTTGGAATATATGACACCATCATTAGATTTTGAGAAAAAGCAAATAAAGATGAGTATTCTGCTCTCCTTGTACTTAGTTTTAGGTGCTCTGGTGTCAGCTTTATTTTTCCCGCACGGTTCCGAGAAGGGTAATTCGTTCTGTAAGCAAAAATTCGGCAAGAGCGCCGACGTAAAAAAATTGTCTGTTGTCACACTACGGCCGATTTGAACAAAGGTTTCATAAGGTCCTTTACCACTCGTTCGCCTTGTAGCCTTTCGGATCTACCCCCAGGTGCTTTCCCCGTGTAGACCTGCAAATTATACAGGTACGAAGTCTTTACATCAGCGAGGGCCCAAATCTTTATTCCATATCGTGCTGGTTTCGACTTTATAAATTGTCGAAATGGACATCTGCCCCGAAATGAAACTAATTGTTCGTCAATAGTTAACGTTTCATGTGGTATAAAACATGTTTTGCAGTTATCAACCAGCTTATAAAACAGTTCGTTGATGGCTGCTAATTTATTATCTTTTCGTCTTTCTGGTCTCGTAATTTTATCGTCAAATCTAAGATATTTTCGAATTTGAATAAATCTATTTCGAGACATAGAGGCAGTGAAAATTGATCTGCGAATGGACTCATCTGTGGTCCACATTTCGCGGTGTTTTTTTTCTGCAATGTAACGCTCCTGCAGATATGAGAATTCCTATAAATGCATCTAGCTCCACTTTAGACATCTCTTTCCACTGTTTTTCTTTTCCGTGATTTTCTTGGTTATATAAGTTGTAAACTCGCATAGCTTCATCATTGGTGTGTTTGCATATAATACTCTTCATATCTTCATCAATGAACAAGTTAAAAACATCGACAATGCTGTCAATAGCATCCGATTTTAACGTGAGACCCGGTTTGTCGGTTATAATATTCTCACAACGGCGACGACCACACAATGACCGAAATGGCTTAGACTGCCATATCATACCAGATTTAGCGGTATATTGTATACAATTTTCTGCATCCAGTTCGTTGTTTTCTTGATTTAAGTTTTCGTCTGATAGAACAGCATCCTCGTCTTCTTCCTCAACATACTCAATATTATTTTCTATTTCTGAAGAACTATCATTGGCATCGCCTGGAAGCAATTCTTCATCATAATTTGGATCCTCATCGTCTGTGTCTATGTTTGAGCTAGCACAATCTTCCTCACCTAACCTCAAAATTTCAGCTTCTAATTCTGCCTGTGTAAGAGGGCGCACCCTCTCATAACTACTCATTTTTCTAGCTAGTCTCTACATATAAAACATGAATCAAAAATATTTAGACAAAAGTGAAATTAGTATACATACCGTAACACAGCTTTTATTTTTACGCACTAATAATGCACCTCATTTACTAGTATTCACACAACAGTTGATATACCGGCGGCTAAATAACTGATTTACAGTTTTACCGACGGATAAATCAGCTGTTACTTATAATAAGAATGGTTCCCTAAACAGCCGCATGGGGTCATGGTGGGACCCCAGCTATCTATTTCAAACTTAGCTAAAGAGAAAACAATTACAATTTCGTAGTGAGTTCAGGATTTTGTTACAAAACATATGAAGATAAATTACACAAGCGCATATAATTGAAAATTAAAATATAAACGAATGAAGTGTAAAACATCCGATCTGGGGTCCCCAGAAGACCCCGCGTGGTAATCTAAGGGTTAAAGGATAGGACTAAGAACTAATAATAACGCTAAGTTTTTAAAGTGTGTACATATTTAAAAGAAAAAAAGAAGAAAACAAGGTCTTGATCCTCACAAAATTCTTTAATGTATCGCACGACCGGTTTTGCTCTAGCTGAGCATCCCAGGTCAGAATTTAAAATCAGTTTAAAAATTGTCCATTTAAAGACAAAGTAAATGTAGAAAGTGCAACGTAAAAAAATCTGACATTGCAACGCTAATAGCAAAATTTAAATTTCCCGCAATTATTTTTAGTAACTTAAACATTGAAACACGAAATTACCAATGATTTTGGATTATATTATAGTTGCTTTGATTTCTTTCTATTGAAGTTACTAAGAATAATTGTGGGAAATTTAAATTTTGCTGTTAGGGAATCGACTATGACGACCAAATGTCCATTAAACCATTAAAGATAATGATGTCATTTTACTAGTATCCAAGAAAAATGATTGTCCGTATCAAATTCTGTCAAAAGAACCACTAAATTTTATAGAGTGTTCATAAATCGATTGTCAATTCGGATACATTTAACTTTAGAAAATTCATTTTTTTCAAATATAACATTATATTCCTAATTATACCATTCAATGCAGAAATAAATTCTCAGTCGATACGTATAAAGGATGCATATACCTATTCCTAGTCGTTTTCAAGATATCAACCATTATTTATTCGGCTATGAAAATTTTAGTACATTTCTTGCAGTGGGCTATGAAAATGACAAGTAAATTTGACAATCATCAAAGCAATGTTACTTTACTTCATCATTAAGATCTAATTTTCCCATTGTTGATCCATGGTTATAATGTTGTGGTTGATAGGAGTATTATAAAAGATATTTTACATTTATTGCTTATGTGGAAGGGAATAGATGATACTTAATAATTTAGAGATGCCAGATAAAAGGATGGTACTTATTACATTAAAAAAATAGAGATAACAACAATCATAAAAAAAAATTGAACTTAATGTAAAATAACTAAATAAAAATAAATTATTCAAAATGTCTGCCGTCTTTTTCTATGCATCGCTCTATTCTGCCCTCAAAGTTCTTATGAACTCGAACTAACTATTTTCTACTTATGGATCTACACGTTTGCTTTATTCTTATCTTCAGTTTTTTCCCCACTTTGCGGATGATTTTTAGAAACAATACTCTATGTTTCACCTTTCCCCAAAAATAATAATAATCTAAACATATCAGGCCTGGTGATTTAGCTAGCCATGAAATTTCGGATCCTCTCCCAATCCATTTATTTGGAAACATTTTACTTAATTTTTCTCTCACATGTACAGCAAAATGTGTAGGTCAACTATCGTGTTGGAACCACATATCTCTTCTTGTATCTAACGATACGTTTTCGAGGATCACTGACAATTCATTTGTTTATCTAAAACAAGCTTTTCCAAATGACTTAGACGTTGTAACGCGTAAAGGCGTGTTTCCCTATGATTACGTCGATGATTTCGAAAAGTTAAACGATCCGTGTCTACCAAGTAAGGAAGAGTTTCATAATTTGAAAATAGACTATGCGATATTCATATCAGCAATGATGATTACAAATATGCCAAATTAGTGTGGGATCGCTTCCACGTTCAAACGTTAGGTGACTATTCAGATATTTATTTAAAAATTGATGTGCTTTTATTAACTGATTTTCGAAAACTATCGTGAAATTTGCTTAAAAAGTTATGGTCTTGATCCGGCAAATTTTTATACTACTGCAGGCTTTTCCTGGGAAGCTATGTTAAAAATGAGCAGAGTTGAATTAGAACTCCTTACCGATAATGATATGCTTTTATTTATTCAGAGGGGTTTAGTACAATGTAGCAAACGATATGACCCAAATATAGAAGAAGTGTCATTTATAATGTATTTTGATGTCAATGGTTGGGCTATGAGCAATAAGCTACCTCAATCAGAATTTACGTGGGAACATAATATAGACTACATTAGAAACTAGATTCTTCGTAAGTGTTGCAAAGAATATGTATTTAAAGTTAATATTGATGGGGATGATGACGATGATGTAGGGTATATTCTAGAGGTTCATCTAGAGTATCCGGAACATTTGCATGACTATCACAAAGATTTACCATTATTACCGTATCATTACCCATCCAAAATTTCAAAAGGAAATAAATTAATGGCTACGTTGCACGACAGAGAGAAGGTTGTTTTACATTATAAAGCTCTCATTCAAGCATTATCCCTCGGAATGAAATTAATTCGTATTCACCGGGTCTTAAAATTTAAACAAACCAGTTGGTTAAAAAATTACATAGATTTTAATACATCTTTGCGTGTAAAGGCAAAAACCACATTCGAAAAAGATTTATATAAATTAAAGAATAATGCGGTGTTTAGGAAGACTATGGAAAATATCAGAAATCATAGGGACATACGTCTTGTTACTTGTTGGTTCGCTGCTTACATGGTTATAAGCAGTGACGATAAAGCTTTATTTAAATTATATCCTTGCTAATACAAGATAAACTTTGCACGTGCTGTCTTTTCTTTATAGTCGACTCTAGCTAGGAGATACTGACTAGTAGCGCCTTTAGTTCTCTTTCTTTTTCTAGTATTATTCAGTACATCTTCTGCTGCCGCAGTTGCAGGTGTCGAATCCTCAATTTCTTCTAAACATGTTTCTTCATTTACTACCTGTTCACTTTCCTGTTCCGGTGTAGAGTCACTAATATATGTCTCTATACTTTCTTCTGTATTCACTGGACTTTCATTTGTCGATGGTTCAAAATATTCACCTAATATACTAACATTTAGAGTGTGTGCAGATGCTAGATTTGGTTTGTTCCTAGAAATTCCCATTCCATCAAAGAAAGTAAATCGAACAGGACCTCGTCCAATTAGCATCTTTAAATCTTGAAATCAAACACATAAGTTCTCCTGGCCAAATCATTTAAGATGTGGTGCCATACTCTCTTTCTTTGCTTTGGATGATTTAAATCATCATAAAAACCTTGAACACCTGTAATTAATAATGAAGTTGCGTTGTGGCCACATATTTTCCTTTTATTTTCTTTTTAAAAAGTTGTTTAAAAAAATTAAACCCTTTTATTTTGTTTATAGACACATGTGTAGATGCATATTTGGACGGTTAATAAATTTTGCTGTGTGAAAGTGAAGTGTTTACAGTAAAACATGCAACATATACATTATTTTCATAATCATAAGCTTTATTTTAACTAGCACAATTGCTACCCTAAAATAAATTACAAAAAAAAAAATATTTCAACTGTTTCATACCATTATAAGTGCAGCAAAAAAGCCAAAAATAAACGTCCAGATCCCATAAAAAGCAGCCATTCATGCATTTATTGAAATGTCCATTGGCATACAGTATTCTGTGTAATTTTCTCTATGACAATGTACCAACCCATTCAATGTTGTGTTAAAATTGAAAAGTATTAGTTTGAAATGTCCAAGTTACAAATCAAACAGACACCATTTCCAAAAATCCAATATAAAAAAAAAATTAAGATTCTTTATCGTAATACGGTGGATATGTTTTGCCTTGTAAATATTGAACTAAAAAGATATTCTTAATTTCGAATTGAAATATACTAAAGAAAAACCTGTAAAGATTTTAGAATCCTCTTATACTCATAATGAAACTCCTTTTATTCAAGGGCGCCTCAACTTGTTTGACCATACTCTGTATCAGCTCTTTGTTTTTTGCCTTTCTTTTTCTTTGCTCCCTAACAGATTTCCGTTTATTATATGTAAAAAAACACTTCTCCTACATCTGTTGCTGCAACACTTTTGATGCCCATATTTATAGTTCGTGCTTGAGATGTTGCGTCTACTCAAGCGCGAGTAGCCGACTCGTTAGCGTTTTATAAATCAATCTCAAGCTTAGATTGCTGGTCAAGCAGTCAAAAATGAGATCTTGGCCCTGAGATAGCGTTTGGGGTGGCTTGAGTAGCTGTTTGACATAGTACATACCTATTTACAAGTTTGTTTACCTGTAAACTTAACCCCATTTTTTCGTCTAATAAGAAAATGTGTGAAATATTAGAAGAATTTGAAGAATTTTTAGAAAATATAGAAAATGTAGTAGAGGGAAATCGTCGAGAACGTGTACGAAAGAGATATATATGTGATGTTTAAAAGAGTTTTTTGACGCTAAAGAATTTCGTATGCGTTAGATATCGTTTTCAGAAAGAAACCGTGGCAAATATTCTTTTGCGGCTTATTCTTGAAAGACTTCAAAAATTTAATAACCGTGATTTACCTATACCCCCCACCTTTTGCAGTTATTAGTTTGCTTACGTTTTTATGCCACTTCTAATTTTCAGGTTGTATCTGTTGATTTACGTGGTATTAGTCAATCGACAATAAGTTTTATCATTGAAAGACTCTCAATATTAATCGCAGAACATTTGGGGACGTTTGTTAATTTCCACATACAGCACAAAGTTTTCGTTTTAATATCTGTGAGGTTTTATGAAATTGCACAATTTCCAAATGTTTCGGGTTGTATAGATTACACACATATAAAAATAACAAATGCAGGTGGTGATAATGGGGAAGTGTTCCGTAATAGGAAAGGTTTCTTTTCTTTAAATCTACAGGTATGTTAAAAAAAATAAGTAAATGCGTATATTAAACATCAGATATATTATATAAGTGGTATATTTAAAACAGACAGAAATGTAAGTTCGATATCTTATAGATTATATCAAACTAAACACGAGGAGTTTCCCTGCAAAATTATTCTGTTGTATTATTCTTTTACTTTCTCCTCATTCCTTATTTCAAATAAAAACACAACTTCTTTGTAATACTTATTATACAAATATGTTTATCAATCTCAAAGTCACAAAACCAAAAGTTTAAATACTTGGTAATTAACAAATTATTGTTTGTATTTTTACTGTCAATTGTGCTAACACTTTTACCTGTCGGTTTGATATATAAGCGAACATTTGAAGTGTAATAATGTAACTGAAAATTTGTGAAACAAGGACTTAGTACATTTCGCTCACATGTATTCAAAAAAATTTAAACAACTTATATATATAAATATGAAATACTTATACCTAAACCTTAAACTAAATGAAGTAAATGAAAAAAAAAATTATCAGCTACCCGAGTACCACCTACGAACCTTGAGAGTGTATCTTAAAAAAAAAAAATTAATTCAGACTTTCGTTTGAAAAATTGCTTCATACATTCAAATAACTGGAAATGATTAACATTTTCCAACAACAGAACATTTACCTGTTTTTTACACTCTTCTAATTTTAAATAAGCTAATTCAGCCTCGTACATGGCTTTTTTTTTAATTTGTAATTCCCTTAATTGTTCCTCTACCTTCCTTGCTTCAACCATCCTCAGCAGTTCTTCTTCTGCTATCCTTTTTTTAGAGCATGTATTTCCTGCTGTTGTGTGGCAATACTTACCTTCTTCGCACTGTCCCCAGTTTGTGCTCTGCCTTCTTCTGGGGAGCTGCAGTAGGAACACTCTTTGAAAATAATATTCCATTAGAGAATAATACAAAAGTAAGTAAGTATTTCTTTTATTTTAACCAATTTTTAATGAACATTCGACGGGATACTTGAGAAACATATTTCTGGTACATTTCAATAAATGTGGTGGATCAAAGAAACCAATATTGCTTGCCCGTTTATATTTATTTGTGGTTCTTCATACGTAAAAGCGAGTTGATGCAAAGCACTTACGTTGTTGGTGTCCATGTCGCACACTGTACCCAAAATTTTCACATCTTTTATGATTGCATCTAACGCACACTGTACGTTTGCTAGCGGTTTTCTAGCGGTTCGATTCAGTTTTCGCGTTTACAAGATAAAATGCTATAGGCTGTTTCCACGGTTTACGCAAAACTTGAACCAGAAATACTAAAGCAGTATTAAAGAACTTGCTAGTTCCTTCGAATCCAAAATCCTCATAGCCATATATAGAATCAGTCTTAATGTTGTAGTCTAGATGTTGTCGTATTGCCATTTCATCAAACATTAATATACAGATATTATCATCCTCTTCCATTGCTCTTACATCTTCCGCCAACTGATCGAATACAGGTTGACATATGCCTGCACATAATGGAAATTTTCCAAGTAAGTGTAGCAAAGTAGCCCGAGATGGTAAAGGGGTATATAACTGTAAAAGACGATAACACTTAGGGCTTCTCTTGTACACAGAAAAAGCAAATATTTTTTCCTCTAGAGTCCATCTACGCCCGCGAGGCTTACGGGTACTTACTACGGGTAGTTTTATCATTACATTAAATAATATATTGTTTTGACGGCCTTTGAGTATATCATTTACTAAACCTTAAATTTTTTCTTGCTTTTAATGAATGCCGCCTGTTTTTTTTGTAAATATATTTCATTCTTCTTACTTTTCGTTTTGTTCACGATAACTCTAATTGATGATGTGTTCTTTTGGCTAAAACCAAAGAAGTCATAATATATTCTAGATGCACACCAAATTGCAAATAATAGTACTTACTGGATGTGAAGGTTTCCGGGCTGATGTGCCTTGGCCTAGTACTTGTAAAAGTCGACGTTTCGCCAAACGCTACGGTTGGCATCCTCAGGACGGCGATGTTGCGGTTTCGCTGGTTGCCTGATGAGTGGTGTTAGGCCTCGGAATGCTACGCAAAAAATAGTCGTGCTGTACGGGCGGTGCTAATTGGCTGGCGTTTTGGCTTGGGTACGTGTAATATCTTGTCGCGTATTTGTGTTTTTCAGAGCCGGAATCCAGGTGTTGTTGATTCGTCGTGCTTCTTCCTTACGATTAAAGTTATTTTTGTGTTTGTGGATCTCAATGGCTTCCCGGTAGAGACGTGTGTAGTAATGCCGTGTGGTGTCGATAACCTGTGTACCCGAGAAGTCAATAACATGCCCGTGTTGTGAAAGGGCATGTTCAGCAACACCCGATTTAGCGTAATAATACAGCCTGCAGCATCTTTTATGTTCTGTTCCTGGGGTTGAGACACTGCGTTTCGTGGTGCCTATGTACACACTGCCACAGCTACACGGGATTCGGTACACACCCGTTGATGCAAGAGGGTTTCTGCGGTCCTTGACTGACCTGAGGGTTTTATAGCGCGTTTAATTTCTGCTTTTGAGTAGCCGTTGTTCTGGAGCGCTCTTTCCACGTGGTGTATTTCTGCAGGTAGTCTGTCAGGTTCACATAACCGGTGGGCTCGTTCCAACAGCGTTTTGATTATGCCACTCTTTTGTCCAGGATGATGGTTTGAGTACTTGTGTAGGTACCTGTCCGTATGTGTGGGTTTTCGATAAACAGTGTGACCGAGAGTACCAGTTCCTTTCTTGTATACCAATATATCCAAAAATGGAAGTGTGTCGTCTCTCTCCGTTTCCATCGTAAACTGGATATTCGGGTGGATGTTTTTTAGATGTCCCAGAAAAGCATCCAAGTTTTCTTTGCCGTGGTTCTATATAACGAAAGTGTCATCCACGTACCGAAACCAGGTGTCGGTTTCATCGGTGATGTATCTAAGGCTAGTTCTTCCGAATTTTCCATGTAGAATTGGCTACTACGGGGCTTCAGGGGGCTACCCATAGCTACCCCGTCCGTCTGTTCATAAGAATGGTGTTATTCCACTGGAAATAGCTCGTTAGTTAGGTAGTGTGAACAGAGTGGCGATGTTCGTCGGAGAAGATTTCGCCGATTACTCGAGGGCATCGGTGACCGGAACTTTAGTGACAGTGACACGACATAAACTCACAAGTATGTCATCCGCCCTGAGTTAATATCTTGTACTTTGTTTACGAAGTGTGTCGAGTCCCTGATATAGGAAGGTGTTTTGTCCGTGTGTGATTGTAAGAGCGAACCTAGGTATTTCGCTAATTGTTCCGTCGGTGTACCAATCGCGCTTACTATCAGTCTAAGAGGGGTTCCTTCTTTGTGGATTTTCGGCAAGTCATATAGGCGTGGCGGTAGTGCTTCAACTAACAGATAAAGTTGTTTAGTTTTCTCTTCGTTGATAGGAAGAACTCTTGATCAGAGGTTTGTTCGTTACCGGACGATTCTGTTTGTGGGATCTCGTGGTAGGGTTTGTGTATATGTCGGATCCAGTAGTTCCGATATCTTCTTGTCGTACTCCGCTTTATTCATAACAACGGCTGCGTTGCCTTTGTCTGCTCGTAGTATGAGGAATGTTCTATTGCTATTCAATAGTTTGATAGCGTTATTTTCTTCGTTGGATATGGTGCTGCGGAGAGGTTTCGCCGAACGGATGATTTTTAACCGTAACCTAGACTCTAAGTTGGCTATGATATCCACAGTAGGTAACTGCCGTGGTGTAATGGCCAAGTTTCCACCTCTCGATAGCAGACTGATAGCACCTTCGCTTTGTGTATTTATAATTAATAAAAAATAATCTTCCAACACAATTTCAACGAGTTTTTCTGACGTAATTTTAAAATATAATAAACATATTGTGCCTGATGTACCCAATAAGCAAAATTTAAATTTCCCGATATTGTTCTTAGTAACTTCAACGTTGATACATAAAAGTCCCCACCATTTTCTACTACATTAATAGTTATTTTAATGCCTTCACGTTGAATTTACTAAAAATTGTGGCGGGAAATTTAAATTTGGCTATTAGGGTTAATAAAGTCTTTCAAGTAGTAGAAGAAACGGTATTGTGTTCTATTTGAAAATAAGCTAAAACGCACATTGCAGCAAAGAATATTCATCGAAAATACAAATTGACATTAATATTGCTGTCATCATATATGTATAACATAATTTGTTTATAGAATGGTTTATATAGTGAATAAAATAAATTACATAAAGTTTTAAATAATATTTAGTTCTCTACTAATATAAATCCTTAGTTTACATTTACGTTCAGTATATGCTGAATTAGACGATGGCGGGGTAGATATATCTGCAGTAGATGTAGACAACATTGGTCCGAAAAATTTAATATCAGTCAAAGCGATAAATACCAGTCACAAGCCTATATATGCTGTATACCTGGACATCTAATGGTGGGAACGGCATTACGGTTTAACGAATTTCGTAAATATGTTCTAAAGTCTGATTCTTTAAAATGACGGGCACATAGCAGTTTCCGCTTTTTCACATCTTTTATTGTGGTGTTTAATTTCATTTTACCGATCCAAACTTGACATCTAAACAATATTATCGTAAGTTAATATCCAAACTAACACAAATCTGAAAAGCATATACAGCGTGTCCAATGTGAATGGTTCACCAATGCTTATCACTACTTGAACGCATAACACGATCACTATTTCCGAGCATTATGATTAATTCAACGATTAAAAACTAGTAAAACTAAAGCAGCGATTCAGATACGTCTACAGGTGACAAACGCACATCGCAAAATCCTCGTTTGAACTTAACCGTCTCAACGTGGTTCTTCGCTAATATATTTATTATTTATGTGAGAGATATGCAGCATGTCTCGATAAATTCACCAGTAATAAAAATACAAACAACAAATACGTTAACGCATGATAGATTAAACCAGAGTGAAGACGAATATACATGTATTTTCAAATAATATATGTCATTAACGGCCATTACTTATGGCCGGAAGTAGACATGGGACGTATCGATAAAGAGGAGAAGGCTATATCAACGACGACTTTCAGAAACACCTTAGTCGCGCCATCGAACATCTGCTTGCGCGAACTAAATGACACGTGAAACACGTAAGCCAATAAGAAGCTTGGCGAAAATCTTTGTATTAAGTGCAGTGTACCCCTGCTGAGGTCTCATTGCACTTATATATAAAGCCAAACCGAGGCGTCGAAAATTAAGTCACTAATAGATAGAGGTACCGCAATTCATTGCGCCAATGTGTTTCGTCAATATCGTGCAAAAGTATCCTGATATAGAAACAAAGATATCGCGATGTATCTACGATGTGCAGTCGATTTTTTATCATTTTCATTCATTATTTCATTCATTTAAGTTAGGGTGGGCACTTAATGTCCGGGTACTTGAGCAAGGTGCCCTATTGGGTCTTACTTCTCTTATTTCCACTCGAGCAGCTTGGTGTTCTCTATAAAGCCCATTATCTTGCCCAGTGGGAACTTGAGAACCTTCGAGGGCTCCAATAGATTTCTCCCGAAGTACTTCTGCCTAAGTACCTTAAGTTTCTCACAAGTGCAGATTACATGTAAACTCGTTTCCTCCTGTAGTTCGCATCTTCTTCACCACGGTTCGCTTACTCGGCCTGTGTTGTATAGATGCTTTTTCAGGGGACAGTGTCAAGTTACCAACCCAGTAATGGTCTTAACTTCTTTCTTACTGCGCCTGAGTAGGTTATCAGAGAAACTACCATCCCTATCCCCTATCAGCGTTTTGGTATGGAGTTGACCTTCAGTCGACCTCCATTTCTTTGTACTCTTTATCTAACCAGGTCCAGATCTCCCTTCTTGCGGAGTCCTTAGTGATCCCACATAGGGGCTCTGGACCAATGAAGTGTCTCTTAGAGCCCTCCTTGGCTAGTTCATCGGCTATTACGTTGCCCTTTATATCCTCATGTCCCGGCACCCAAATCAGAGACACCGTGTAGTCTCGTGCCAGTGCATTGAGGGATTGTTTGCAGTCCCGAACTAGTTTTTGACCTAATACGTGGTTCCGAGATTGCCTTAATGACACCTGGCTGTCAGTCATTTATATAATTTTCCTCCTCATGCAGCCCCCTTTTGCAATCATTTCTGCACAGGCTGCAAGGGCGGATACCTCTGCCTGGAAGACCGTTGTATGTTTCCCAGCTTATTTTATCATTTATTTTTATTGTGGTTGTCTGGGGGAAGAACTACTAGTTACTACTGTTAATATATAAAATAACTGTTGAATTTGATTTTTCATTTATTTAATTTAAACTCTTTTTTTGTTTTAGTGATGAGTAGGGGGAAGTAAGGGGTCGTGAACAATTTTTTTACCAAAAGGCGGTCGCACTTTAGATAAATTTGGAAACACTGCTCTAACAATAGCAGAGCAACGCTATAATTAATCTCAACAAGAACTCGAGTGATTGTAGAGAATACATTTGGCATATGGAAGAGACGTTTTCCAATATTAGCATATGGTTGCAGAACTAATATTAATTTAGTCATGGCACGAGTAATAGTAATTGCTACTGCAATCCTTCATAACATTGCGAGAGATGCTGGAGAAGAAGACTCCGACAATGAAAATGCCGAACTATTGGAAGAGTATATACGATGTGGAAACATTGCTGTAGAACCTAATATTAACAATAATACTGGTTTTCGTGTTAGGTCAGAATTAATAAGATATTTTTCTCAACTCTAAAGAAACGTTTTACATTTATATGTGTCTTTTTGCAAATTACCAAACTTTTAAGTAATACTTATTGTCATTTTGTTGCTATTTTACAGAGTATTATATATATAGATGTCAACCAATTTTAACAAAACTATTCACGCGATTTTCATATAAGTTTAATAAAAGGTAAATAATATTGATCTGGTTACATTAATCTACAATTTTTTTTCTGAAGTTGTCCACCCAGTCGGGATTTTTTTTTTTTAATTGTTCCAATTTCATTTGTAGTTCCACTTCTAACATTTCTTTTTTCATTTTGTATTTTTTTGGCCCATTTTTTCCATATTTTTTAAAATATTTTTTTCTAATACCACACTTCCAATCTCTGTTCTGCCAAATCATTGTATAATTTGGAGATGTTACTGCTATTAAATACAGTTGTAGCAGCAGGTCTACGTCGACTTGAGTCGGAATTACTAACGTCCTCAGCAGCTTTCTGCGTTAAAGGATTACTTAAAGGTGTCCTTAAATTATCTTGGTTTCCATTCGGTGCCGTATCAGTTTCTCCGATTATATAAATGGTCTCCAATTCATCAGATACAGTGGGATCTTCTACACTTAAATTCCCTGAAAATACATGAGGTTGTATGTTACATAGGTATGGAAAAGCATTACCTATACCTATATCCATATCTGCCGACGTAGAAATGTTGTCGCTATCAAATTTATTATTTAATCCCGTAAAAACAGATACGGGATTAAATAGGTTTGTATACCGAAAGTGCTATAAAGTTGAAAATATTTTCCTTAAATAGACCACAGTGGACCATGACCACACTGCAAGTTCAAAATCCATTCCTGCTAGAATTTCAAAAAAATCTAATGACCCAGTTCGGTGGGACACCTGTGTATATATTAAAGCAAGTAGATACGAATTTATATTTAATAAGTGGATTCTCACTCTGGAGTAGTCATAATCTAAGCAAATTTAAGAAAATTACATTACAAATCAAATCACAAAAATTTCATAAAACGAAGTATCGAAAAATTTCATTAACCATTTATTCATTTGCTTATCCTGTGGCAATAACAATTTTTTGCAATTAGTGCCGTAACCATACCATTTATTACACTAGTGCCGTAATAGGGTATATTACAGCACTAGTTGCGTAATAGAAATGGAACATTTAAGCAGATTTATTTTAAGTTGGTCACATTGCAACAGAAATGGAGATTCAATATGACATTTGTAAGCAAGTTGAGGTGATTATATTAAAAATTCATTGTAAGATTTGATATTTTTAATTAATCTTTGAAATAGTACAACTATTATAAACATTTATATTAACGTTTGAATTATCTTTCGAAGTGATAGTGATACCGTGGCAGTAGAAACATTCTGTTGAAAATTATCGTTCTCTGCGATAGTGATATTGTTTCTGTTGGAGTACTCAAACTGTGAACCATTCCAGAAGTTCCAGGTAGATTCACATTATTTTCTGTGCAAACATATTTCCACATCAATTTTAGTTTTTCATAGAAGAGGCAACGTAACCTTCAGCAACAGCCGTGCTTTTCCAGCCACCTAATCGTTTTATAGTTAAAATATCACCTCCAGTATTTGCTATATGTGTCGCACTGGACCTTCTAAAACAATGTCCTGTATAAAGATGAGGATCTGGTAATGAAGAAAAACTGGCAATTTGTTAGGAACATTCCCATGGTGTTAATACCGATAGGATATTAATTAAGCAGCCATGACGATAGTTAGAAAAAAACGTTTGTGAGTAACTGTTTTAGGCCGCAGATTATTATATTTTTTTATAAGTTCGATGCAGTTTACATTCAGTCACTGCCGAACATTCTGGGTATCATTGTTTTGTTTTAGGTATGTTGACTATAATGGAATCGGAATTGTATTGAAGATCTTCTACACATATATTAATTAATTTCTTCTCGCCTACAGGTTCCATTATATCCTATTATCAAAAAAACCTAGAATATAAAGAATTACAAAAAAGTAACGAAATGAAATCAACACACTAACTTTATAGCTAAGTATATTTATCATCGGCTTGTTTCAAAAATCTATGAATATCTTCTTCTTCTAAAATTTTAGATTTTTTTGTTTGAAACCTTTAGATAGCCGTTTAATAAGCTTGAAGTTCATATATTTTGATATATCCACATTTCTATGTACATTTAAACACGATCTTAACATCGAATAAATCGACCATATTGATGACGATTTATAATCTTTACGTAGCATTTCAAAATAAGCAAGTAAGACGTTCTCAGAAATATGAAGAATTTCCTTTTCTTAGCACCATTTTTCAAAATTTTTGTATCGCTTTTGATACATAGTGTACGATTTCTCCGGAAGTAAATTATTAATGGTTTTTTTCAGCAATTTGCTGTATTTCAGGCGGGGTGCATGAAAAAGTTGTAGAACTCATATTAAATATTATAATATAGTTACTTTAGTAATATAATATATAACAAATTTCAAAAATGTGTCAATTTTAAATTAACTTGTCAATTTAAATTTTGTGCCAAACCAAGGTGACAACTGGTGACAACCGCCACAAAATTTCCCTAGATTATCAAATTTTTCTCGTTTTGCTTTTACAAAAAGAGAAATTTTTAAAACTAATTGCAAAAAATAGTATAAAAGACACGTTTCATTTGACATTAAAGCACTCATTCAGTTAAGAAACTCGTGGCTACGCCACTCGTTTCTTAAACTCTGAATTCGTACTTTGAAACGTCAAAATGAAACTTGTCTTTTAATATACTATTACAAGTTTGTTAAGTATAATATCTTTATTTTAATCTATTTTGGTGTATATAATAAGTTAGGGGATGCAAAAAATATATCTCTGATTGAAGTGCCAACACATATACACTAAAATCGGATTTACAATAGAACCTATGTGCGAATTTGAAATAGGTGCAAAAGTCAAGTTATTAAAAGTAAATTGTGAAAAAGTCTTAATTGCGTTCGGTAACGTATGAGCGTAAAAAGCAATCAATTTGAAAGTTAATATGAAATTAAATATAAGTAAAACTATACATGCTGCAATTTAGTAATTTTCTTTTTTGTGCGTCGTTTACTTACAATATCCCTATTTTTACGTTTGCACCACCAAGGCATTCCAATTCGAAAAACAGATTTTGTACAAGCATCAATAATAAAGAAATGATGGGTGGTGCGCTGCAGAAAGGAAAAATTAACTTATAATACTTTCATAATAATTTGAAATGTTTTATATATATCCCCTATTAGGCATATCGTTTAAAAACGATTCTAAGCAAGTTATTATTTGCCCTACACACACTATAAATCTTTCTGTAGGATAGCATAAATGCAGACTTGTCTGACTCCATTCTTTAAAACTTATGTACAATGTATGAGGATCTGCAGAAGTAGTCTTTCCTGTAAACTTCCCAATTATTGTTTTGTAATAGTGACTTAACAATAAAGCCACTAACATATGCAACTGATAAAGTGTTGTACTCTCCCACCTTTACAGCTTCTTCAATCGCTGCAGAGGAAATTGAATCGACGTGAATGGTGTCATGTGGTGTTTGAGATTGTGTGCCAACTGATGTTTCTTCTATTTCATTTGACTCCAGAAAAGTAGTCAAACTACTCAAGAGTTCCTGTTCGCCGTCTTCGCAGTTTATACCTACTGGAGTATTCACAAGCCCATTCAAAATTTGTGTCTTCAAACTTGAACCAAATTGGAGGCAGTAGGGTTATCGCCACTACCACACCTACCTCTAATTGCACCAAAATGCGTCTTGGTTTTTAATGTAATAATTTAAGGTTTAAACAGAAACATAAATAGAGAGAAAATAGCTTTATACATAGAATAATAAAATACATTGTAGTTTTGATGACGGCGCGGCGTGTTCTTTAGATGACAAAAAAATACATGCAATAGAATAAATATTCTCGCAAAAAAAGGTAGCAATACGAAGGACTATTTAATCGAGGGCTTTATTTAAAAATAGCTTATTTTATGTTTATTAGAGCATACTGCGGAATATTGTTTGGAGAAAATGTTCCTAATGCTCTAATCTAAAAGGATTATAATATACCACAAATTATTATTGCTACCTGCAGGGAATATAGAATTCTAAACAGACGTTATCAGAAAAGTAAAAGAATTATTTTAGATGTAAAAATTAAAATTAGTGATTGCTTTACCCATTGCATTAATAATTTTCATGTGGAGGTCAACAAAATAAATAAATAATCTTAACACTGTTTTTGGTAACTTTTTAATGGATAGAAGAAAACTTTATAGTAATACAATGTTTAAGAATACTAAACAACAATAGTAATTAATACATCAATAATAGTGTGGTGTGTAGTCAATAAATCTGTGAAAATCACATTATCCCAAAACTCAGGAGGCTGATTGACATATTGTCTATAGCTAAAGCAAATACTCGCGAGCATAAAAAAATAATATAATAAATTAAAAACCGTAATTACCAGTATAATTTGTGTTTGTTTGTTGTGACATATATAATTCAGTTGCTCAGATGCCTAAAGTATTTTCATAATTTAACGAACCGATCAAAATTTAAGATAAAATAAAAATACTTGCCAAAAATAAAACAGTACAAGACAATTATTACAATAAAAAGATTCGTGCTCTTATTTTTTATATAAAACATTAAAACGCGTGGTGCTTTATTTATTTATATCGGGTATTTGTGAACCTGACAAGGGGAGTTCATTATATATACTTATTGGTCGTAATTTATAACAGCAACCCAATCCCCGAATTCCTGGGATGCCTATCGTGACAAACTTTGGGGATAACAATGGGCCTCTATTAATATAGGAATGAATGGGGAATTATTTATATCTATACCGGAAATCCTCGTGGAAGTATTAACCCTTATCTAGCGGAACGAAAAATTACGTAATTTGCCGCTCTCTTTGAGGTTGAAAACGTTCCCCACATTTTCTAACAGATCGATAGCTTTTCTGTATCCCCAGGGGAGAAATGCAAACGGACGGTTATCGCGTTCCCAAATATATTCAATATGAAACATTTTTAGAATTGATTATATTGAGTCGGAAATATGTTCTTAATTTTAGTCAGCGAGACCTTATAAGTAAATTCCATCACGATGAATTACAATATTATTTTCTACGTACTTATTTAATAATTTTTGTCACGGGATATTCGCAAACGTTCTCCATTCATATTCTCTCATTTTTTTTTTTTGTTATGTCATAACGATTTTTAAGATCATACATACAGAATCCATATGCATATTTACGTGGTCAAAAGATGTAGTGTATGCCTTTTAACTTAGATGTTCTTGTAAAGTAATTTTCTGCAATATCGCAGAACTGCGATAAAATCTATTGAAGCTAAATTGAAAAGAGGCAATATATTGGATAGGAGTAGGAGATATTAAAATTTAAATACTTCGGTTAAGCAAAATATATTGTAAATGCGTGCAACAAGAAAACGTAATCACCATAGCCAACGTTCATATTTCTGTGAAGAGTCGTCCTCAGGTTAGGAAATTAAACCATTCACATATGTACAGTATTGATACAATGAAAGTTACCAATCAGAAGCCTGAATTTGCCATGCGTTTTAGGGGGTGTCAGTATAATCTGAGCAGTTTGTTTTCCTTTACTGTTCAATTGATTTATGGCTTTTGCTGGTATTTGCTAACGATCTTCAATTTACATATAATTGACTGTTTCGTTTTTGGTAAAATCACCTACACAACTACAGCTAGAAAGGAGAAAGATTACCGTTTTAGCAACACTAAAGAAGAGGAATGAAAGTAAATTCAAAATATTTTTAAAATTATTATTGATTAAATTTTTTGTGACACCAAAAGGAGGAGTAATGCAGAGGCAAACAATCGAGGTCGTAGTTTGCTTAACCCTTTTGATTGCAGAAAATTCCAGATATGGTGAATGCTGGTTAAAGATACTAACCAGCCTATTTGAGAAGGAGGTTTGCCGCTTCTCAGTGCACCCGTTTTCGTGCACCGCAAGTACCTCCAATCAGCAACTTAGAGCTTTGCCATGTACAAGTTCAGACCTGGTCTCTTGGCTGAATGTCTTGGATCCATTAAAACTATCAAATAGCTCATCCACTTGCTACACAATAGCAGCTGTGGCAAGCGCCTCTTGATCAATTTCATCTAAAACATTGTAATATAAATTCTATACCGAATTTGAAAGAAAAAAAAAATTAAAAACTTACCACGAACTGCTAACGTATATAGATAAGAAGCAACCGAATGTCTCATAATTTGTGCTGCAATGTACACCTTCATTGCATACTGCATTTTGGGCCCCAAATGAACATCCTTAATTTTGTGTAAGTGTCGAAAAACCAGTGGCGTTTCTTTATCTTTCGTATGTGCATTAACAATATCCTTGAAACGCGCTGTCATGATCTTCGTTTCCACCATCTGTACCGTTAATACAAACATTATACTTTCTGAACAGGGACACTGTGCACTTTAATAAATGTGGCGGATCATAGATGGTGTAAATTGTTTCTCCATTTATCTGAATATACGGATGTTCTAATAAGGATCCCATGTTTTTTAATGTCCGCACATTTGTTGATCCCATATCACACACGGTTGCTACGACTTGCAGTTTTGTGATGTTTTCAGCAGCAATAATCACATCTTTTATTAGTTCTTGAAGAAATGTTTGCTGGACATCCATTGTGGCTGAAATAGTACGCCAGCGGTTGCTTCTACTTCCGATCACCTATTCCTTGGCACATGAATACAAGAGCTTTATTAGCAAATTTTCTTGAATAAGAATCCATGCCAAAATCCTGAAAGCCAATGATCCTGTCAGTTTTCTAATCGTATTGTATGTTTTCTTTTTATATCCATTTCGTCAAAAAGAAGCACACAATATTTATCATTATCACTCAATAAACATTTTCCAATGTGCTCATAAATATGCCTATTTATTCCTGGGTGAAAGGGCACTTTTTCTAACAAAGTTAGCAATGTCCTTTTGGAAGGAAATGCCATGAGCTTTCGTAATAGGGTATAGCATCTAGGGCTTCATTTTAGTAAAGACAACGCCATTACTTTCTCCGAGGTTGTCCATCTTCTACCTTTTGCTGGCCTTTTTGCACAACGTAATGGTGAAATTAGAAAATCGATCGTCGAATTTTTCATCCCAGCAAATAGATTTATGACTACGTTCGAATCAGTTAAATTGCAAAGAGCCTTCAAATCATGAGCAAATCCCCTTTAATTTTCTCACGTGTGCTTCCTTCCGCATGACAACTCGCATTAATCTTTTCTTGTGGGGTGTAGAATCCACATCCACAAACTTTTTTAGGACTGATTTTCTCCCTGAGTTAGGGCTACCTACTGCTGTTTTTGGCATTTCTGGGAAAGAAATGGAGTAATATTATTACCAAATCGTAAGAAATAAATAAAATAAACAGATAAGTACCTAATTGAGTCAAAGAAGTTTCTGCAGATACACCTGGGCTTGGTGTCATGGATGTGCTTGCAGTTGGTATATCTACAACTAATAAAACATTATCTGTGTTGATATATTATTCATGACATCTTATTAACTAAACTAATATTAAGAGGACACATAATTCAACATAACCCCAATTACACAGAGAGAAAATGGCGCAAAATAATAAATATACTCCGTTGGTTCCACACAATACCCATCTGGCATCTGAGCTATTACTTCGGTTGGAATTTCAGAACACACAGAGTAGAGAACCTTAACTCCCAATTAAGAAGAGGCAACATAAACGACCCCAACGGCCCCCCACCCGGAGCTAGACAATTCCCAGGCAATAGAACTGTTATACCTTGTAGCGAATTTCAATATCATCAATAAATAAAATACTCAAAATAAATCAAAACTGTTTATTATTTCAAATAAGACCAACACCAATACAAAAACAAAATCAAAATAAAATCATATCAAGTGTATATAACTTTAATACAATCAGATTCAATACGACAAACAGGGCATTTTTCATTTAAACGCAATTCACACTCTTTACAAACACATAAACGCCCACAGTCGACAAAAACATAAGTAGGCAAACGTTCTAAACAAATACAACATTTAAAATCAGATGGCAATTTCTGACCCAAACAAGTACGAACTTTATTCTCTAAAACACGAATTACTTCATCCTTATGTAATATAGTTTTATACAATTGCATAAAAATTTGATGCAATAAAAATAACGCATGCGCCTTCAATGGATTTCGATCAGCTGGCTGCAATTTTATTTGTATTGCATGTGCAGTACATGGAATAGACCATGCGCTGCCCCGTCCACTTTTCTTTTTATTGTCTTTGCGATAGTGTTTTAATAAGTTTTTTCATTTTTGGAGGCATGTTTTGGAGTCTGTGTAAAAACCATTACTGACAATGTCATTAGAAATATCATCCCAAATATGTTTACGGTTTTTAGGGTGATTTATGTCATCATAATGAGATTCTACAGCGCTTATTAACAGAGTTGTTGTGTCAAAACCCCATTTTCTTTTTAGCTTTCTTGTTAAGTCATAGGCTCAATAAAAATTTCGTTTTCTTCATCTTCTTCAATTGAGGTGTGTTAATGTGTCGTAGCATCGCGCTTGCAAATTCTTCATCTAATCCAAAAACACATGTATTTATTCGCTGTTCATATTGACAGCTTCTTCAGGATAACTGAACTGATTCTCCATGGTCCGACATTCTTCTTATATACGCCCCTGGTGCATCCAACCGTGTAGTTTCCGCTCCATTGACCGTGACGGTTCGTAGTAGGCTCTTCCACGTGTTGTACCCTTCTTCTCTGTTAACGGTTTTATTCTTCTCTATTTCTATGGCTTCCCTGATGAGTCTTTTCCCGTAGTTTTGGTGGTAGTTATTGCTTTGACATTCCTTGAAATCCATTTTGTGTCCGGTGTCGTGCATGTGTTCTGCCACCGCTGATTGCTCGGTCCTTCTTAATCTTGCGGTCCCTCTCGTGTTCTTTTATTCTTATGTCGATGGCTCTTCCTGTTTGTCCGACGTAGCACTGTCCGCATTGGTTTGTTATCTTGTAGATACCTTCTGTGCGCCCCTTGGGTATCTTATCCTTTGCGGTCGGTAGATACTGCTGGATCGACGTTGCAGTCCCGAAGCGTACTTGTACGTTACGTTTCTTCGAAATTCGGCCTACTTTTTCGGTGACTCCTGCTATCTAAGGTAAACACGCCACCCCTCTTCGTGGTTCTGTGGTTGTCTCCAGTGTCGTCTTCTTCTTAGTGGCTCTCCTTATGTCGATGTCAGTGTAACCATTCTTCTTAGTGCTTTCTCCAAATGTAATCTTTCACTGGTAAGATGTTGTTCGTCACTGATGTTTCGGCTCTGGATAGCAATGTTTGTATTAATGCCTTCTTCTGCCTCGGATGATGGTGAGATCTTGCATGCAGATATCTATCGGTGTGCGTCTTCTTTCTAAATACTGCGTGCTGTAGCATTCCCTCTTTTGTTTTCTTAACCATAACATCCAGGAAAGGGAGATTTCCATTTTGTTCTTTCTCCATGGTAAACTTGTTGGCTGGGTGCTGTGAGTTTATGTGTTCCAAGAACGGTTGTAGTTTTTCTTCTCCGTGTTGCCATATTACGAAAGTATCGTCGACATATCGCAGCCAACACTTGGGTTTCATATCGCTGGAACTTAGGGCTTCTTCTTCAAATGCTTCCATAAACCAGTTGGCTATTACTGGTGATAAAGGGCTTCCCATTGCTGTTCGGTTCTTCTGCTCGTAGTATTTTCCTTCATACAAAAAGTATGTGGTGGATAAGCACAGTTTCACTAATTCAATGATGTCTCTTGTAGTCCAAGTTCTGGAAGTAAGGCCAGTGGCGTCCTCCGTGGGTATGTTAGTGAATAGCGATATAATGTCTACTACTTAATAATTCTTTTTCTAATAAGTAATAAACTTATTTTGTTAATACAATACTGTTTTTCAAGGAAGTATCTGTTACATCTGAGCGTTTGGCCTTTGTAGCCATATTATCCATGTCCTTGAAAAGGACAATTTTGTTGCATTTTTCTTCTATGTAACTTTTATATGTTTTTTCTTGGCTTTTAGCTTTGTGACATGAACAATTTCTGATTGAATATCTTCTGGAAGACGTCTTTGCTGTGGCAAATGGTTATAAAGTTCCTATAATAAAGCAATAAATACCAAAAATATTAAAACTCTGGATAACATACCTTACTAATGCTGTGACTGTGCCTAGTTTCAATACTAATTATTTGTAGCTTAGTACCACATTGGGAAGCTCTTAATGTAATGTGAGCATTACAACCTGCTTTATACGTACTGATAAAATTACAAATTTAGACTCTTCAGTACGAAAACAGATATTTTACCTAGTATTTCGTTTTCCAACTCCTGACGGTTTAAATTCTTTGCCCCCTTTAATACAGGTATATTTCAGTTGGTAGTATTTTAGTTTCGGATCTATATATCGATCGGTCTTCTTCCTCGCTGCTGCAATAGTTCTTGCTTCTCGTTTGTAAGAAAGCACATATTTTTTACAATATTTTTCCACTGCTTCTAGAAGCTCTTCATATGACCCAAAAACGTCTCCAAGTCTCATCTTCTCTACGTAAAATAACGAATAGGAGCACAACGTGTGAACTGTCAAAGCTAAAGTTATGTATAAAACTGTATCGGAATTTGTGTTCTCTAGTAAAGGATTCCGCCGGCAGGCGGATATCAATTATAGAATGAGTGGATTCCGCCGTTAATGAAGAATTGAGTATATTTTTCGGCGGATTTTATGTACAATAAACCCAAAAATCGGTCGACCGGCGGATGTTTAGCTAGTGCGTTTTTAATTTCCGCCAAAACTGGGAAAATATAAATATTATAAGAAAAAAAAACGGAAAAGGAAAACAAATCGAAATTTATTCTTATATACAACATTTAAGCTTATTATGAATATATTCTGGAAATGTTTGAAATAATTATTCGCCACTTTTAATGAGGTTATATGCCGAACAGTTGATATTTAGAAATGGATAATTTATATTAGTAATATCATCCTAATAACTAATATAATTGTAGGAGGCAGAGGGTGTATCTCTTTATTTTTAATAAAACAAGATGTCGAAGTTCATTATATTTTAGTATATTGGGAGTACATAACGTTATAACATAACCGCCATGTCAAACATGGTCACACACATAAGCACTAGCGTCTATTCTCTGAAACTAGCCTATTATCCGCATGAAGTGAAGGTAGCTTCACGCGCCAACACGCGGGAAGTTCAAAATATAATACCACAGTCGGCCCACCTGACAATTGGACCGTCCTCGGTCCACAGCACCATAACAATAAAGTTGTGCGTGGCATCCTTCGTTCATAAGAATCATAAGTATTACGTAAGAGTAATGTGTCAAAGTAAGCACTTTCCTAAATATTTTAAAATACAAGTTCGTAAGTAATAACATAATATGAAAGGACATAAGAGGTATGATCATAAGTTAATATAACTAAGTAACACCGTTTCATAATGAAATCAAACACGTAAGCATAAACATAAATTACACATAACCTGACTATACTAGGATATTCAAACATAATCTAACATTTTGGACAAGCACATAAATTCGAGTAAAGGGGGGGGGGGGATAATAATAACTAACATATCCTTATCTTCATCATCCTTTAAGTTCTCTAAGTATTGCCTAAGAGGGTCCACAGTTTCTCCTAATTGATCGATTCCGAATAGTAACTGGCTCGGAGATGTACCAGTAGACCTACTGCGGGTGTTATTCATAGCGAACTCCACCTTCTCCAGTACATTATCCCATCTCGTCGGATCGTCGATTAGTTTGGACAACATTGGTGTTAAAATGCGGTTTATCCTCTCGATCTGCCCATTAGCGCGAGGCGTAGCAGTCGCGATCAAGTGTGTCGAATACATTCTTGTTCCATAAATTCTTTGAACAAACCTGAAGTGAAGCAGGTGCCTCTGTCGGATATCAGACTTCTTGGTTTACTATATGCGCTAAAATAGCTCTTCAGACACTTGATGACTTCTTCAGTCTTGGTAGATTTGCAAGCATAGAATTTAACAAATTTCGTAAAACCGTCAATCACCTCGAATATATATTTGTTATTTTTAGCAGTCTTCTCCAATGGTCCATAATGGTCGATGTGGATCATTTGGAATGGACGATTTCCTTTAGGGATGCTATGTAGGTAGCCTTCACGTTTTCCGCTTGTTGGTGAAAATTCGATACATTTTAGACAATTAAAGATATATTCCTTAACTCGTGACCTCATATTCGGGAACCAGTAACTTTAACGATGTTATCAACGACTTTATCAATGCCCACGTGACCTATGTCGTCATGACATGTCCGTATTACATTATTGGTCATTGCGGATGGAACGTAAAATAATAGCTTATCTTTCTCTTTACGGTACACTAACCCATCGCGTAGTTCATAGCCTTTTCTTTCTCTAACTTCTAACTCGCTTCGTATACGGCAAATGTCTGGATCTTGAGATTGTTTCAGACACAGGAGTCTCTCAAAATCAGTCGCTTCCAAGGTGAAAATACCGTAGCAACGGCTGAGTGCGTCAACATGACCCATGCGTTTGTTCGGTCGATGTTCGATGGTATATTCATGATTTTGTAAGAACATAACCCATCGCGATATGCGAGGATTAATCCTCTGTTTGCTTAAGGTTAGCTTAAAGCTATTACAATCGGTCACGATCTTAGAAGGTATGCCGTACAAATAAATATGGAATCGTCTGATGGCCATAATAGCGGATAGAGTTTCTAATTCAAAACTATGATATTTTGATTCTGCGGGTGTTGTGCGATGACTGAAATATGATACCGGTTTGAATAATCCATCTTTTTGCTTTTGAAGAAGTACCGCGCCAAAGCCGTGGCTGCTAGCGTCGCAGTGAAGCTCTGTCTCTAACTCGGGGGAATAAATACACAGGACTGGGTAGCTCGATAAATAATTCCTTAGTTGGTTGAACGCTCTGTATTCCAGATCTTCAAACTTAAACGTAACACTTTTCTTTATCAGGTCATATAGAGGTTTAGCAACAAGGGCAAAATTCGGAATAAAGCGGCGCAAATAACTACCTAAGCATAAGAACCGGTGGACTTCTTTGGCATTGCGTGGCAACGGATAATTGGAAATGGCCTTCACGGTTTCGGCGCTCGGCCGTATTCCGTCTTTGTCAATCAAATACCCTAGGTAAGTTATTTCTTCTTGCAGGAAGAAACATTTATCTAGTCGGAACTTTAGATTATGTTTAGCAGCTTGCGCAAATACCTCCTTTAAAATAATTAAATTATCTTCAACGGTAGTTGTCGCAATCAGGATATCGTCTAAGTAAAGTAATATTTTATTTTCTCTGATCAAATTCTTAAATATTTCTTCGGTATATCTCGCGAAAACACGGCGTGCGTTAGTCAAACCAAACGGCATTCTCAGATATTCGAATTGGCCTAAAGGAGTTATGAAAGCGGTAACTTTAATCGATTCTTCCGATACACGTACGTGATGGAACCCATCTTTTAAATCTAGAGTAGTAAAGTATCTTTTTCCCTTTAGTCTGTCCACGTGATCATCGATAAGCGGCGTCGGAAAATTATCCCTAACGGTAATTTTGTTGATCTCGCGGTAGTCAACGCAAAGGCGGATATCACCAGTTTTCTTTCTTACTAAAACAATTGGCGACGCGTAAGGGGAATTACTGGGTCTAATTACCCGATTTTTTAATAAATCGTCTAAGATAACCTGTAGTTTTTCCTTTTCCATAAACGATAATCGTCTTGGTCTGTAGTAAATAGGTCTGTCATGTTTTAATGAAATTTTCCATTGAGTTTCGCTATCTACAGGGTCCTTCGTACAATGTAACAAGTAAGACTCGAATTTATGTTTTACATCTTGTGATACACTAAAATGTACTTTAGGATTAATGTTTAAAGTGCTTGAAACTTTAACTGGGTCATTAACATACACAATGTGCATAATTGCATTTAAGTGACTTGAGTCATTGTTACTAACAACATTTTCATAATTAACATTTGGTACAATCTGAACCTCATCTCCTAAAATGACGGTGAAGCCTTCTCTACAAATGAAATCTCGTCCCAAAAGACAAGCATATGTCATAGTCGCATCAGGTAGTACAAAAAATTTTATGTTTACCAGTATATCATTAACAGAAATGTCCTTCGTAAAACAACCAACAATTTCTAAAGGTGATCCATTGATCCCTGTATATCCACTGCCATAAGTATCATAAAAGGTCATGCATTCTGTCGGGACATATTTGTTTTTGATAAGACTGACAGGCGAACCACTGTCAAGCAACGCTAACATATTATATGTACAACGTTCGTGCATAGAACTTAAACTAAACTCAATGGTTACCGTATATGGCTTCTTTGTAGTGTTTTCTTGTACCATATGGGTCGTACTGTCTGGCAAAGCTTCATCCTTCTTGTGTTGAGGACAGTCACGCCGTAGATGTTCTGCTGAACCGCAGCCATAACAGGTCCCACGTTCTCTTTTCGGTTTCGGACATCCTCTAGCAATGTGACCGGTATTATTGCAATTAAAACATCGTACCTGGTTTGGTGTTGACTTCCCTGGTACAACTGGTGTAGTGCGAGTTCGAGGGGTTTGCTGATGATCATTCTGTTTGATGTCATTCATCACTTGCAGCATGTGGGAGAGAGTTTGAAATTCTTTCATCTTAGCTTGTGTTTGAAGACTAGGGTTGTCAAATCCTTCGATCACATATGTAATGAGATCTTCTTCCGACAATCCAATCTTGTTGCCTAGACAAACCTTTTCTTGAAAGTATGTTGCAAATTTTTCACTTCATGCCCACTTTCTGGCCTCAAATCTTCTCATGTTACTAATCCGATCCTCTCTGTTTTTGTACATTTTCTTCAACTCCAGTTGGAGGGCTACAAACGTGAGAGACACGTGTTCAGGTTTTGAATCATACCATCGTTTTACGTTGCCTTTAAGTTTATTAGCTACCATGATGGTCATCACTTCGGTGGAAATACAGTGCACGCGCCTTACCGTGTCGACTCTGTCTAGCCAGCTAACTATATCTTCGTTCGGCGTTCCGGCGAAGTCGGGTATCAATGTAGCAATTTCCGCTGGATATTTCGCTTTTTGTTGCTGCGACATAACGGCGTCTATTGTGGCAGCAATTAACTCCTTTAGGCTTACGGGTGTCGGTTCGAAAGCCGGGTTTGTGTCTTCTACGACATACTGTTGAGCTGGTTGTTTCGCCATTTTGTACACCAAATTTCGTTCTTAATCGTAATCTTCAATTTTCTGTGTCAACTCACCACTTGTTGTTAGTTTTGTCGTTCTTTACCCCACACCTGAACTGTAGGAGGCAGAGGGTGTATCACTTTATTTTTAATAAAACAAGACGTCGAAGTTCATTATATTTTAGTATATTGGGAGTACATAACGTTATAAGATAACCGCCATGTCAAACATGGTCACACACATAAGCACTAGCGTCTATTCTCTGAAACTAGCCTATTATCCGCATAAAGTGAAGGTAGCTCCACGCGCCAACACGCGGGAAGTTCAAAATATAATACCACAATAATAATTATTTATTATTTCTTATACTATTAAACAAACTATTACACAGATAATGTACTGTAATGGAATGTATACTCGATATTATTTAAATGTAAAGTTACTATTTTACTTAGTTATATCTTAAAACTAATTAGATATAATAAGAAAAGGATATAAAATGTAGCAGCAAACAGCCAGACGATATCCAGGTGACGTAGAAAATCTCTGCATTTGGCAAATCCTTCAAAGCATTTTCCTTCAGAATATTCCCTTCAGGAAGTAAGGATGATCAGTAGATCATATACCTACACATCGAAAATGAATATTAGAATTTGAATGGTATATTTTTATAATAGAGATATATTGACAGATCAAAGTTGAATCCAAGTTCAATTCAAATGAACATTTTTATTTTTACAGTGTATTTATTTCATTTAAATTTAGTCTAGTGATGTTTTTATATTGATTTTATATTATCAATTACATTGATATGTCAACAGAAAGACATGGAAAATTGCTGGAAATTGGGTTTCGTTTATTTTCATTTCGTTTAAACATTCGACAGTCCATTCGGTCACATGGACATTCTCATGTATTAAACAATGTATATTCCTCTCACGTCGGTGAAATTAACGGGACATTCCGCGACAGTTGTACTCCTTGTGAAAGACAATCGCTTTCAAGTCGGTTAAAAGTTTTCAATTCGAAACCATTCAACAGCCAACCTTCCTCAGAGGCAGACGTGTCTCAATTTGTTTTCGTAAAATTTAACGGCTATTTTGATAAAATGCAATTTTATCCTAATATACAACCTAAAAATAATTGTTAATTGTTAAACAAAGTTTATCACATAAATATTATCCAAATTACCTATTACTTTTGGTAATTTTTCTTCAACGACGATTTTCCCGAGTAATGTTCCTGTCCTGATCGAGCCATCCTCCGTGATCTGAAGTACCTACGATGCACCAGGGCCCCTATCAGACACCCGACCCTTCCTGACCACTCCGATGTCCGCAGAATTCGTCCTTGTAGAAGGTATTCCTCGTCAAATCTACCTAAAAAATGAACGTATTATTTCAATTCTAATCTAAATTTTATGATACTTATAAGAAATTTCATTTTAATACGTTCAGCAAATTTTGGGGTTAGGAATTTGTTTGTATCAGCGTTGCAGTCACTTGGGGAAATTTGTATAAGTTGGTAGCATACTAGGAATAAGTATTTGATATGTATTTGCGGTACGAACCAATATCCAGTAATTTTACCGTCAAGGTTGGCCATTCTGATAGCATAACTCCCGTTTGAACGTTCAGAAAACGCGGGAATTTTGAAATACCGGGCTGTATGCTACTCTGTAGCGTTACAGTACATACCTGATCAGTTCTCACAATCAGTAGCAGCATAGGTAACAAAACTACAAAACAGTTTCATACATGCAAACGGAAAAACTCACTATGAATACGCTTGCGTAGAACTGGAAATTTAACTGACAGAAAGTAATCCTTACTTTGGCAACGTGAAAGGAACACCCATCTACTGTAGTTTATACAATTTATATACATTGGAGTACCCAAAGCTTTGAAAGAGGTAATCAAACTTATGACTTAGATATGGTAGTTTAGGCGGAGGACTAGCATATATCAAATTACCTTGACATATAAATTTAAAAACTCAATTTTATTTTTCGCATTTGTAATTGCATTGTTAAGAAATGTAATATTCATCAATGAAATGATATATATATATTGTTAAGGACCGTTTTGCCATAACACGTAATTGACGGCGATCGGAAGGCAATCGTGCGAGATCGGCAGCCTGCGAGGATTCCCCGGAAAGGGAACGAGTGGCGTCGCGGGAATATAGAGACATTACTTTTGATACTTTTGAGTGGCGTATCGCCTAATGTTCTAAAGTTCTTATTAAGTTTAAAATAAAGAGTTTATATAATAAAGGAAAGTTAGACTGTGCACAGCTTTACCCCAAAACCCCGCCTTTACATATCAGAAGTGGGATCTGAAAAACTCATAGTGCCGCTGCCGCCCTAGTTTTTCCCAGAAAACACGGAAAAAAAGAACATTGTTATGCAATAAAGTGTCGCCCGGTATACTTGGTGAGTACCCAAAGCCTTATTATAATTGACTCTTTCGCGTATATACGCGTTGTCTAGTCTATCTCGCGTTTTTCTACTGCGGTTATCTTTTCGCTGGCAATATGAGCAGCGCCGATGAATCGCATAATCGCGCACCATCGCGTTCACGCTCTCGGCATCGTAGAAAACGCGTCGCCACCTCTCATATTCCGCAAGACACGGACATAGCTGTCGAAAACGAGCTTTTGCGACAAAGACTCAAAATTTTAGAAAACATAGTGCAAGCATCGCCTACAGTTACTTCAGTCAATCATTCCCAGGCTGAATATCATACATCATTGTTTCATACACCAAATTCTCGCAACCTTGAAATTCCACCGTCGGCAACGGCACAGTGCCCGCCGCCGAACGACCTAATGTGCGACTCATATGCTAATCGTCACGTTCCTTATAATAACAATGCCAGAATCAACACCGATAGCAATCCCCGATATGTAGGTCGCTTAGAATTAATTCCCGAATTTCAGCTTTCTATCAAAGATATGACTATTGATCGATGGGCTAGATACAATAAATTCTATCTCCAAACTTTACAACTGGGATGAACATGCGAAGATATTTGCTACAATCGCACGTCTTACCGGTAACGCCAAATCTTGGTACGATTGCTTAACGACAACGCCTACAGGGTGGTGCGAATGGGAAGAAAAATTAAAATTAGCATTCCCACCTCACAAAGGCATCGCCGCCAAACTTAAAGAATTTGTAAATGCCGAACGAAGCCCGGACCAAGATATAATTTCGTTTTACTATGCTAAACTACGGCTGGGAAAGCATTGTAATTTGCCCGATGAGGTAATCGCTGACGTAATTGTTTCGACTTTAAATGATAATCTCTTAAAATCAAGCGCCCGTGCAGCAAGCTGTAAATCCACCGAATCTCTTTTATTATTTTTAAATGATTACGATCACATTACCATTCCGCAAAAAGCGCATCATATAACTAAAAAATCGTATCCCCGTTCACGTAGGCATAACTATAATTTTACTGATACTAATCGCCCTTATAATACATCAACATCCCGACAACCCAACAACAATTACAATAATTCGACAATAACAAAAAGAGTAACTCGTGCATACTGCAAAAAGGAGGGGCATACTCGAGAAATGTGTTTCAAGCTGCAGGCAAAAGAAAGGAAAACTGAAAATCATAATACGTCCGCCAAAATTAATATAATTTCACAAGATGATGCCAAATATCACGTTAGTGCAAAACTTAATGGCAACATTGTAACAGCCTACATTGACTTTGGTAGTGCATGTAACATTCTCACAATTCGAAAAGCCCAAGAATTGAAATTGCCCATCAATAGACAAAAACGGATAGCCATGCAGGGTTATGGTGGAGCAATTATTCCTTCGGAAGGTGTAATCGACGCCAACATTACTGTGGACACCATAGCTCTTTGTGTACCAATACATATTGTCGGTAATAATCACCAACTATTTGATTTATTAATCGGCCGGCCTTTTACGGAATCACCACACCTTTACGTCACAAGTCTTGCGATCAATTAAATTTCTATGAACAAAACGAATTTTTAACATCGTACCAAATCAGTGAACAATGCGAAAAAACACCAATTTACTCCGATCAAAATACGGCATTAGTTCCCGGAATTAATAAAATTATTGTTCACTCTGAGATTTCCGATGGAACTATAATACCCAACTTCTCCGAGCAACATCATGAAACAGCCTCTTTCGTAGTACCCCTCAAAACCGATCGAGTTCCAGAACAACTTAGGAGTGATGACTATTTTCTGTATAAGTCATACTACCGCCGCCCTTAGGGAGGGACGATGTGTTGCGCGGGGAATCCTCTCGGGGCAGTCTAGTACTGGAGTACCTGCGTTCTCGTCGTCTCTTTCAGGCGATGAGATAGGTCAGTCAAATTCATTACTCGAAAAATATCATGACTGTTTTGCAAGAAACCATTCGGAACTCGGAAATACCAACATCGAAATGAAAATAAAACTAACTGATTCTAAACCAGTTTGCTCCCCCAGCTTTACCCCAAAACCCCGCCTTTACAATATATATTGTAGTGGAGTGAACATTTGACATTATTTCCGTGTAAAGTTACTAGTTTTATTTATATTTATTTTAAAAATAATTTGATATGACAAGAAAAGGATATAAAATGTAGCAGCAGACAGCCAGACGATGTCCAGGTGTCCTTCAAGGCATGTTCCTTCAGAATGTTCCCTTCAAGTAAAGTAAAGATGATTAGCAGTGATAAGGTAAAAAGTCTAACATTGACACAACTTGCTTTAAATGACATTTTAAGTAGGTTAGGGACTACTTATATTTTAGTTTTTACCTTCAAAGCAAAGTTAAGCTATTTATACACTAAAATAGGGCTATACTATTTTTTGATTTTTTTATTTTTTCATAATTCCATGACCTTTTTAAAAATGTTGGAAATGTCAATGTTACCCTTATATGGGGTTAACATTGACACCCCCATACAAATTAGTGAATATGTCATTGATAAACGATTAGATACAAACAGTGACACGTAGTTTTATAATAAAAAAAGGAAAATTAAGTACTTACAAATCTTTATTGTTAACTAAGTTAAGAAAACTTTTACAAATCTAATCATAAAAGAACAAAAGAATTAAAATAATCAGTTACGACTTACTAAAAATGAAAACTAAAACAAACTAATAATTAATTAAGAACAATATTTGAAGGAAGTTCCTTTAAATCAAAGTAATGTTTTCCCCGTCGAATAACTGGATTGGTAATTGTTTTCACAATGTCTTCGTTTGACAATTCTAGAATGTCTTCTACATCCGGAAAAACGAAGAAAAGATCTCTTTTTCTCAAAAATTTAATAGTACAATGATTATCCTTTTCCAGCTTTATTACTTGTCCCACATAATGCGTTTGTTGTCCGTACTTTACAAGTACCCAAGAATTTTCCTGAGGGGATATAACCGAGTTAGACTTTTGTGCAATCTTTTCTTGATTTTCACGTTCACTTCTTAAATCTTCATCAGTTGAGTCTGAATCTAAATTTAGTTCATATTCACTTTCCAACGTAACGGTAATTTCGCTATCAGAACTAGTTTCAGGTTGAAGTTTGTCTTGTTTCTTTGCTTTATTGGAACTGGCGGTCTCATTTCTTTTCTGTTTCTTTATTTGTTTAGATTTCTCTAGCTTCAATTTTTTTTCTTCAGCTTCTTTTCTGAGTCTTTCTTGAACTTCTTTACTTGTTAAGCTTTCTGCAAATTTTCTAGAAATTCTATTCCTCTTGTTAACCGCACTGGGTACTTGCCTTTGGTTAGTCTGTAATACCGCTTTTAATGACAGTTCTAAACTAGTTTTCGGAGAAATGTCTGTTTTGTCATTAGAATCTACAGCAGAACTGGAAGAACTAGTAGGCGTAACTTGTTGTCCTTCGACAATTGAGGCCATTTCCGTGGTTCGCATAATTTTGTTTTTTGAAAGTGGAAATATCCCAGATCCTTCAAAACCAGCTATAGCATTAGCTCTTGAAAAGCAACCGGATTCGTACAACTTTTTCATTAGGGAAGGAAATACTAACTTATCGACGTTTTTGTAGTTTGTGTCTTTGTAAAACTCGCGCAGAATATTTCTCCATGATTGTTTAACAGATTTAAACACACCGACGTCCAAGGGTTGTACAATGTGTGATGTGTGAGCAGGAAGACATAAAATTTCAATATTATTTTCCACAGCTGTGTCTATTAAATCTATTGAAACGTGAGAATTATGACCGTCTAATATTAATATTTTTTTTCCTTCCAATTTTGCTGTGCCCGGTATGAAACAATTAATAAACCAATCCAAGAATTGTGGAGCTTCCATCCAACCTGATGGTGAGCAGTTATATCTGCAATTGTTCGGCCCATCATTACACCAAGTAGAGTACAAGTGCAGACCTTTGTAATTAATAAACATCGGAAGGAATTCCCCAACAGCATTACAACACATCAATACCGTGTACATTCCTTTTGAGACTGACCCGACTAATTTTGTAGGATTTCTGGTACCACGTTTACATAACACTTTTTGCGTTCCTGCATCTGTCTGAAATCCTGTTTCATCACTGTTGAAAATATTTTGTGGCTTATTTGTTAAATCGTATTTCTCTGTTAGTTCCTTAATTTTGTTATGAAAATCTAACATCACATCATGCGTTCCAGCTAACGCACGATTTTTTGGCAAATTTTGAGCAACACGTCTACTGATTTCTTGTTTCCATCTTTTTTCAAAAGCAATACACCAATCAACACCTGGTAATCCATCTCGAAATGGATTTGGTCTATCTAGTTTTCTCAGGAAATCCTGCACACATCGGCGCAATTGCTGGCGATCAAAACCATATCCCCAATCAGCCAATTTCAATAGGGCATGAACCAATAATTGTTCTTCTTGATGATTTAAAACAGTTGGTCGTCCAACTTTTTTACATTTTGTTCCTTTAATGTGGTTTATGAGTGTAGTACGATTTATTCCATAACATACTGCAGCTCGATTTTTACTCATTCTTCCGTTTTGTACTGCTTCTATGGCTGCCGCCATGCCATCTTCAGAATAATTTTTATATTTTCTCGCATTAGGATTAGCGTTTTTTCGTGCAGACGGCATCTAGAAATTACAGTAAAATCTTTTAACATGATTAATGTTAGGCAAAGTTTAAGATTGACACTGATAATTTTAAGCTAAGGATATCATTGACACTGATAATGTTACCCCAAGTTTAACATTGACAATGACAAACTTAACCTCGTTCAAGAAAATTCACATGTCAGTTTATGAAAACAAAACACCATCAGATTTATGCAAATTTTATAAATAATTTTAATTATTTGTATATTCTTACCGTTTTAAACACAACTTACCCGACAATAATCCAAAACAAACGAAGTTTTATTTTATAAAAGTCGAACAACAATTCAACAGCTGACTCACTACCGCCATTTACAAATAATGAATCAAGACGTACAGCTTCTGTTATTAACGAGAAGATGGCGCCACAAGTACAATAACACGCTAAAGATTTCATATTTTTCTAATTGAATTTAAAAAGAAACAGTTTGACGATTTTAAAAAGGTGTCAATGTTATACCTATGACAATGTTACCCTGTTTTACCTTATACCTACACATCGAAATTGAATAGCATATTTTTATAAAAGATATTGACTGATTAGCGTTGGATCCAAGTTCAATTCAAATGAACATTTTTTTTAAAAACTTAACATAATCTTCATGTATTTTCTTCTTTGGCACTCTCTTCGACCTCCTGATCTCCACACTGTCTTGTAAAACATTTCTGTTGACATAATCTTCATCACTGCTGTCTCCTCTTTCTTCACACGACTCTACTGAAATACTACTTCTTTGGCTTTCACTTTCTTGATCGCAATTTTCCCCCACTGGAGCTTCCTTCCCCTCCGGATTGATTTCTAGATTTACTTCTTTCCTTGTTTCTTTCAAAACATTGACGTCTCTGCTAATCACAACATCACGGGTTTCAGGGTTATACAATCTGTATCCTTTTGTTGGGAAGCTGTATCCAACGAAAATCATTTTTTGTGATTTTTTTGTCCCATTTCTTTGGGATATGTACCATTGCATCACTTCCAAAAATTCTCAGGTGTTTGAGATTAGGCTTTTCCCCAGTCCATATTTCAAATAGGGTTTTATTCTCCAACTCAACAGCCAGAGAACGCTTACGCAGATACACAGCTGTGTTCACAACTTCGGCCCAAATTTTTTTTCCCAATTTCGAGTTAAATAAAAGACATCTGGCTTTTTCAACTATCGTACGATTCATCCTCGCTAAACAACCATTCTGTTGTGGGGTGTAAGCTTTCGTAACTTGATGAATAATTCCACACTCCTTGAGTAAAGTGATAAATTCATTGCCACAAAACTCTCCACCTCCATCTGACCTCAGAGTTTTTAAGTGTGCGTCCTTCTGTTTCTCTGTTATGGTTTTAAATTCCTTAAATTTTGCAAAAGCGTCACTTTTGTTATTCAGAAAATACACAAAAACCATTTTGCTAAAATCGTCTTCGAAAATTAAAAAATATCGAGACCTCCAATGGAAGCAACCTCCATAGGTCTACACAGATCAGTATGTATCAATTCAAGTACAGCATCAGTAGTGGGATTCTGTGCGCTATCGATATCTATATATCGGTTCGTGTCGTCACAAAACGTATTTTGTGTACATTTCGATAGTAGACGTTGCTTCCCCCACCATCGAAATACTCTTGCTTCAAAGCGGCACTAAAATTGTTGTCGTTTTAGAAAAGGATGTTATCGCCTTCACTATATTAAATGCGTTAAACAAAGATGAAATTGGAGCGGCAAACACATACCGTTTGAATTCTAACCGTATAACGCAATGTACGTGATATGTACGCAGTTGACAGCAAAATAAAATTGCCAAAATTGCACATCTGTTGAACAACTGTGTTTATTGCAATGCAAAATGTATCCAAATTTAAGAGAAAGTGCCATTTCTATTCAGTATTTCGTAGAGGTAAGTTATTTTTTTTATAATTTATCAAATGTATAACTATTTGCAGGTGTATTTTACAATTTTATGTTTTTGTTAATTCATTGTCTAATTTAATAATTACTCAAATTGTTCATATAATATATTTCAATTTTAGATTGTGAAAATGAAAGTAAATCAAGACCATTGGACTGCTTTTCTGGATCTGGCAGAAATTCATCCAGAATTAATTACAAATAAATTTTATGGTGTTGCTGGTAGAGCTCATTCCACAAATCTGTGGACAAAAGTCGTCCATCAATTGAATTCCATTGGTCATGGAACTAAAACTATTGATGGATGGAGAAAGGTTTGATTAAACAAATTATTTTGTAGTCCCGATGGTAACTAACTGATATTTGTAGGCAGTAACAGACTGGAAAAGCAAAGTAAAGGCTAAAGCTGCAAAACTAAAGTTAGAGCAATCGCAAACAGGGGGAGGTGATCAGAAGGTACCACCACTGAGTAGTATTGAAGAGAGATTATTAAAAATAATTGGAAGTAAAGCCATCGAGGGAAATAATGTGGTTGAATTAGGTATTCCCCCACAGGTATTTATATTTAGTATTTTATAACTTGGTGGTATATTTTAATACGATTTTAGATGAAATTATCTGTGGAAGAAAAAGAGGAAGAGCTTGTGAGGCCGAGCACCAGTAAGTCTTGCAAGGCTAGTCATAGTATAGTGAAAGATGCAAGTTCACTTATCAATAACATTAGCACTTGTAGACGACAACTTGACAATACACCCACTATGATTACATCAACACCAAAGAAAATGAAACTGGATAAGCTACAGTCTAAACAGGGCAAATTGCATGGAGAACTTCTATCTCTTAACAAAGAGAGTACAACTATATTAAAAAGTATAGATTCAACTTTAAAGAAATTGCAAGAGGATCAAAATTCAATGGCCGATTCTCTTGCAACAATTGCAGAATCGTTGCAAACAGTTGTGCAATACTTTGTAGAGTCTGATAAATAAATTTGTTTCTATAACTTATTGTTTTTTCCTTCTGTGTCAAGATACGTAACTACATAAACACAGGTGCTTATACGTAGAGAGGAATGTGATTAATAAAATCCATATACTGCAAATCATTCTTTTATTTTTACTTTAGTATCACATGAAATATATATAAAATCATTTTTAATAATAATAAAACACTTTCAATCATACATTGAACATTTTTTTAAAATAATTACATTCTGAACGAACCGAGTATTAAAAACTTGACGACTAACAATTGGTTATACATACCTACTTACTTTATATCTCCGGGCAAAGTGGCTTTTTATTTTTATAAACATTTGATAAATATGTACTAACAGTTAATTAAAATATCTTTGAATTATATTTTGACGAACAACTAACCCTCTTTGTTCATCTTCTACTTGTTGTCTCTCATTTGGTACTACTTCTTCTTGATCTCTAATATCTTATAAATTCTCTCTTCTACATATATTATGCAATATGCAGCAAACATTTATTATTGTCCCAACTTTCTCTGGGCTATATCTTAACACACGTTCTCTGAGTAGGCACCGAAATCGTGTTTTTAAAACTCCTATACATCTTTCTACACAATTTCGTGCTCTTATATGTGTATCCGTGTATCTTCCTTCCGGTGTTCCTTGCTGTGCATTCAATATCGGGGTCATCAACCATGGTTGCAAAGGATATCCTGAATCTCCAAGCAACCAAGTATTTGGATTACCTGTCAATATACATAATTTATGAAATAATAGTTACTATAAATAATATAATAAATCAAATGCATATGAGTATTTTTTTTAATATTTAGATTACCTTCTAAATGTAGTTGTTGTAGAAACCTATGTATGGCAGACTGTCTCCAGATAAATGCATCATGTGTTGCCCTTGGGTATCTTGCATTTGCATTAATAATTTTCAAATCAAAATCGCATATCTAAATAAACGTAAATATTACAAAAAATTCAATTCTATATATTACGACTTACTAATTGTACATTCATTGAATGATATCCCTTCCGATTTACATAATTATGTTCCTCTTCTTGTGGTGATACTATTGCAATGTGTGTGCAATCAATAGCCCCTATCACACCCGGAAATCCTGTTGCTTGCATAAATCGAGCTTTGATTCTATTAATTTCTTCTTCGGTATTAGGAAATTGAATCCATTCCAGTCCTAGCACATTTTCTATTGCTAAACTTACTTCAGCAACAGCTCTTGATATTGTTGGCTGCGCCATTGATAAATTGAAGCTTTGGCCAACAGTCCGTTGATATGAACCAGTAGCGTAAAAATACAAACTGGCAAAAAACTTCAACACAATTGGCACCGCAACAGGATTTTCTGTTTGATTTAATTGT
The DNA here is from genome assembly GCA_004143645.1 of Protaetia brevitarsis. Lineage (NCBI taxonomy): Eukaryota > Metazoa > Arthropoda > Insecta > Coleoptera > Scarabaeidae > Protaetia > Protaetia brevitarsis. The sequence continues at coordinate 64,157 of RXPK01001571.1, forward strand.
TCCGAAATTCTGTTAAACACCGCTTGTGCCATTACTTTATTTAATCGGAACAACTCTATGAAATATTTTTCATTTAAGTTAAATGGATTGCTAGCATCTCTTAAAACACGGCGTTCGATGTTATATTGCCGCATTTCTTCTAAACGTTCTTCATTGTTGATGGCTAGCACATTCAAATTATTCAAAGGCATCATCTAAAATTAAATTACAAATTCATCAGTTCTATATCCAACTACCTACGTATATATTCAGAAATCCTACCTTGTTTTAATACTTAAAGAAAACTTCTTCTTCTAACTAATTCTAACTTTCAAAAGTGACCATGTGGCAAAAAAACAAAATCAGTAAATATCAATTTCACCAATGTTTAAAAAGCTAAATCGAAAAAAAACTAGAAAACATTCAATATTGTTAAAATGATTAGTATACTTACGGACATTGCCGAATACGAACGCGATAGTAACACAGAATGCGAATTAAAGCAAGGGTAGACGTCGTCCTCGCTTTCTACAACTCCAAAGAGAGGGTAGATATCGATAGCGCACAGAATCCACTGCTGGTATTTTTAAATCTGTGATGCCATTTTGTAATTCTTGAGATTTTAATTCACATAATTTGATTTTTGAATATATTCTGTCCATCACGGAATTCGCTTTTTAATAACTGTTATCATATTGATGTGTACACATTATAGATATAAGATCATTTATTATTTTCGTGCAGGAAGATAGATTTTAGTTATAATTTACTCATTATATTTTAAAGAATTAATTTTTCCGTTTTTTATTTTGCTATTTTGTTTTAAATTATTAATCACCTCGGATTCGGTGAACAGAAGCATTGTTCTTGCTTTTACTTTTCATTTTTGTATAATTTCTGGTGTTCCACGAATGTATTTTATTTTATTTTGAAACCACGTGGATTTTATTGAAAAAAAGAATTATCTTCCTGAACAAACAAATCTTTTGCTTTGATATAAGATTTAGCATTGTCCTATCACGTGCAGTTTTTGAATTTAGGCCAGAACCCTCTGTTCACGGTTTTTTTTTTTCTGCAAATTTGTAATTAACTTTTTTATTTTATTTTTTTATAATAAATTTTTGATTGTTAAGTAGCATCTTTGGGTTAAAATTCTGTTCTTTTATTTTAAATTAAACCTTTTCAATTTTTGGGGTATTTAGGAAAGTCAGATTACATTCACTCACAATTTACTTTTCGTGGCTAGATTCAAGTTTTAATTCGCGAGGATAACTCTGAGATTATTTGTTCTTTTGCGCCTTTTAAAAATGTTATCCGTTGAGCTAGCTAATTTTCTTTTTCATTTTTAATATTCATTTTGCATTTTCAATTCAGTCAGTGCACAGCAGTACCTTTAGGGTATGGAAACTAAGATTTCCTGTATTATCTCTTGGAATGAGTTGTAAAGTTTTTACAGCCCAACCGATAATAATTGCTACAGCTGTACTTCACAACATTGCGTACAATAACGATGAGGAAATTCCAGATGATGATGTAGAAGTGGATATTGGACTAATAAACGACAATGCACCTGTTATTAATCAAAACGATGGAAGAAGACGGAACTGATGGATTACTTTGCAGCTTTGTAAACGTAATTTTGAGTTAATATGTTATTATAGTAATAAATAACACTGACAATTTTCTATTAACGTTTTATTAAACTATATATAAAACACTCTTACTGATCATAGCTACTGTTACGTTGCGGCGTGTGGGCCTGCGGACGCAGTACACTGTTTCACCTGCGGTAACCTGGTAAAATTTACGGTAAACACACGAAGGATGTACGGATGGGGTCGCGATAGTAATGTTGTGAATAAAAGGCTCGAAGAATTGTAACAGTAACTCTTTATTATTCATCAATTAAATAAAATTAGGCAGCAAAAAAAAGAAAAAAAATTTAATGTTGGTACGTGGTTTGCCAACCAGATCGCAATTATTTATTTAAAATTTAACTAGATAAACTGTATATAGCGGTGATTAACATAGAACAAAGGGTTACTGGCAATTACGAGTTATGCGTTATATATAAAGCACGAGGTGAGCGAGTAGTAAAGAAAAGTATAAAAAGAGACAAAACAATGAGTAAAGAAAATGGTAAATTATAAATAAAATAAGTAGAAATACTTAGCGGTAGCTTGAAGGCAAGGGGCTTCGAAGCTAGTATGTGCTGAGTGGGAGCACGTGTTCTTTGTGTTTCTCGGATCACAACGGGTCGTAGTGACTGAATGTTCGTTGAATCGGAAAAGTAACAGAAAGAGACTGAGCATAGTGCGGGAGGCGCTTATAAAGCCTCGCTAGGTAGGTAACAGAGGGATGAACCAATAGGGACCCTGAATGCTGAACAAAGGGTCGTAAAACTGCGGCACGGTGCGTCTTGGGGTTTTGGCGCGTAAACTAAATGAATGAATTTAAAATTTGAATCTGAGTGACGTAAAGATATCGCATATGTAACTGCCAGAACCACAGTAAGAAAAATGAAATTAAGATTGCCTTCAAATTAACATTTATACCGCTGATGTTGTCTATGTTTTCGAAAGGAATAATTAATTAAAAATATAAGTCATTTCGATTAATGCAATGTGTAACACTACAATTTTTCAGTTGTTTCTTTAATATTTCTATTTGTAATTTATATTCTCTTCTAATCGCTCATTTTCCTGCACTGCACTTAAATACTGCTTTTCTTTTAATTTAAGTTCTAATTCCTTTGACTTAACATCTTGTTCAGCTACACAATATTGTAATTCTAGCAACTCCATTCGTCTTTTAGCAATATCACAATATTTTTCATTTACCGAATGATTAGATGGTGGCTTTCTTTTTGAAGAAGCTAGCTTTGTTGAGAGAGGCCGTTGATACTTTCCACATTGTTCTCGCCTATTTAATAAATAATTAGTACATATAAACTCCAGACATACTAACTACCTGACTTTTCTACTGATGATATAACCTCTTCCGTTGGGATAAAAACTTGTTCAATATCACCTGTTACGATGATGTTTGCTATTGTGGAGGTTGTAGGCATACTTTTTTCCATTTTAAAAATGTCTACACAAGCATGAGAAATTCATTTACAATTAATACTTATTAGTAATAAATGTAAAGTTTTACCTTCAATTTCTATGTTTTGTTCTATATCGTTTGCACATACTTGATTTTGTGAAAAACTATTTGAATCTTCTACATCTCCGAGTCCACAAATTTGTACACCCAGGACCGATAAAAGTTTTTCTTCATAATCGGTGTATGGTGTGATCACTCCACTACCGCCTCCTGTTTTGTACTTGATTCGCAGCTTTTTTCTTTTTCAGTGCTTTCTTTATTCCATCGTATTTTATTTTCAGGTTTTTTTATATTTCTCGGTATCTCTCCTGCTTGGCTGTTGTATTCTTCACAGAGTTTATTCCACGCTTCATCTTTCTGACGCCAAGTCACTGCGTCGGTGTTTTTATTTTCGAGTGTCGATTTATATTTTATGATTAAATCCACAAGCAAACGTGTTTCTTTTGAATAAAAATTCCTCTTTTAGAGTTATTCATGTTTACAATGAAAACGCAAATTTAAACACGCTTACGGTTAATTGTCAAGTTAATTATATTTGTACTACCAGTATTTGCTCATTACTACATAAGCCTGGTATAAGAATTCGAAATTCCATCCGGTATAATACAAAATATTTAAATTTATTTTATTAATACGTTGATGACAGGTACTGTGGCATTTGCTGAAGCAGCGTCTACTTCACAGGAAATAATAGTCTATTTTTGTTTAAAGTCTCGCCTAATTAAGATAATACCGTATTTCCTTTAAATTTTATCTACTTCTTTGTCTATTGTATGTTACAATTGCTGATCAGCGTATCCCACATTATTCTCCAGAAGGGCGTTTGAAGTTCAGAAAAATAACGCCAATTATCATTCTTGCACCCTCTTGTAAAGAGAAGCGGTACGAGTATATTGGCGCGGAATGACGTCATAACTAAAGTTTATGAAAATTCTTTACATTGCTGTTTTGAATTAATTAGTTCGCGGAGTCAGTTTCGGCTACAGAAAAAAGCGCGCGATATCCCTTCGTTATCGGGCGTTTCCATGTCTTAAAGTTACAATTAAACTTCTCTTGTTAAATTTTGGAATTAAAATAAGCTTGAAAATTCAAGAACAGGTAGCAAAAGCTCTCCTCGAGAGGTGTTTCTGTTTTTGTGCTAAAACCGTTCGAAAACCCCCCTTTTCTTTTTTAAATTTTTGTGAGTGTTGTGTAAAGTTTTTGTGCCCTAAATATTTTTGGATTACGGGAAGATTTAATTACCCACATCGGTTGGTAAGATGTTCAAAAATTCTGCTATCCTGTTAGTATTTTTCGAATATTCGTAACTTTATATGTCTTATTCTTCACTAGATTAAATATTTTTATGCTTGGTTTAAATCCACCCACCTCTTTTAGCTTATCCATTTCTATTTATGTGTACTCGTAAGTAATGGAATAACTGAACTCTTTTTTCGGATTTGTTTCTTTTCTATCAAGTTCCTCCCGCACCTCTCCCCTCCCGTTAAATATATGTAAAACTGTCCATGAAGAGCTCTCACGTGGTAACTGTATACCAACGTTTTAAAAAGTTTGCCATTGGGACACCTGTACCGATATTTTGCCGACCTATGAATTCGCGATATCGATAAACTAGAAAGAAGTCTGTATGATCGCTTAAACAGGGATTGTTGCATATAGGGCAATAGACTGAATTTTTACAATCTTATGGCATCTAGGCCTATTGTTAGCATAATCAAATATGCTCGTTTAGCTTCTAATTGTCAAGTGGTAATTAGTAAAGTAATTTATACCATTTCAAATTTTAATTGATATAACAAGAAAAAAAGTATGTAATTATATTACTTAACGTTAAACCCAAAGATTATTTAAAATGGCTCTGTAGTTCGTAAGATCGCTTACGCAGCGATTGTCGCATATACGGGAGTCTATGGAATGTTTCAATACATAGCGCTTACATCTACATCTGCGTCAAATTATTAAAGCAGTATTTAATAATATGAGTTTAAGTTTTAATGGATATGACATGACAAGTATTAAATGATAATGTTAATGTTAGAATTACACTATAGTTTATTAAGTTCGTTTAATTCGTAATCGAATATGATATGTAATATTAAATAAGTAAAATAATTTATACTATTTTATCGTATTCTTATTGCATCGAGGTTAACTTTTAGCATAAATCAAACATGTTCGTTTATGTCCTAATTGAAAATATTAATTAGTAAAAAAAATTATGCCATTTTCAATTTTAATGTGTATAACAAGAAAAATTGAATCATATTATTTAATGTCAGCTTTCACCATAATTTAATAAATATCTGGATTTCGTAATCACCATCATTTATTATCTAATTTTTTTCTTGCATAAAAAAACTATTTTTTTTTTGCTGTTTAGGCTGTTCTGCCCGCTGTTTAAGCTGCTCTAGCATAAGTTATTTTTCTTCCTACCAGTGTTGTAAATAATTTATATGTTTTCCCTCACATTGCGTATATCTTACTACCACGGACGTCAAATAGCAAAAATGCAGATAGAATGTTGATGCAATATAATAAATTCATGCCTGCGTTTAAAATGTGCACTGGTTCTTCTTATAACCTGTGTAATTCCTCTCTTTCCTAGATAGGTGTTCTTGTTTGATAGATTGAAAGGGTCAGTGTAAAAATTATTGCACAAAGTAATAGTATTTTTTCTTGAATAGACATTGTTAAAAGTATACTATACAATGATGCATAATGGAATATTATATCAACAGTTCAAATCATCTACCTATACATATTTGTTTTGCAGTTCATTTAAATTGGAGGCAACACCTTATAATTTTTTATATGATACTTAAAATCTTCTCTCCAATCGCGCATATGTTTATAAAAATTGTAAATAATTTTGGTAAAAAAAACCTGCGCTTCTGGAAGTTCATTCTTCTAATATTACTACCAATATTGCTTAAATTTGCAATTATTTCATAAGACAGCCGGTTCAGATATTGAATAATAATCCTTATCAAAAATTTAAATGATCAATGCTGTTTTGCTCCTTCTACCGTAGTCTCGGATACATTATTCTCGTTATATGTGCAATTAAAGTTATCAGAGTTATTAGTCGTTATTGTAGCGTTCGTTTTCGGATTTGAACTGATGGTGGTAAGGCGTGAAATATGACTCTATTAATATATAATTTACGATAGTCGAAAACTACTGAAGAATTGAAATCTAAGTAAATAAAATAATAACACTTCTTACGGTTATCTGTCAAATTCATTATATTTGTATTCTATCAGCATTTGCTCGTTACTACATAAGCCTGGTATTTATTCATATATTTTCAATTAAACTATCTAAAAAAAAAACATCATTACTTTTAGGTAAGGTGTAGCATTAGTTTGTAATATAACTATCCGACAAGAGTTTAATAAATGTATGGCTACAAAGGATGTTAAATAGAATATTTGTCGGTTTTAAAAATTGTTAATTAGAGTGCAGTAGAACTGTTAGGAACTAAGAAATGAGACACACCGACACAGAAATTACTTCATACACATTATATTAATAATTTATGCAATTAATTTTTTCATTTCTAATTATTGTTTTTGTGTCTTATATTCTTGTAAAGAACGAAAAGTAATTTCGCAAATGCTCCCCACAATATTTTTTAAAATGTCATAATTATACATATGTGTGTCAAGTACTAACAATTTCGGACAAATAATCAAAAAAAGTAGGACACTATTTATCAATTTCGTATGTTCACAAATATTTTAAAACTGAAATACGGCCGTTTTCAAACAGACCATTTCCTAATTCGAACAACAAAGCAACATAAATACAAGTAACGTGTTATAAGACAAGGATAAGTAAATTGATATTTCGAAACGATGGATTTGTAGGAGCCTCTAAGATTTTACTGTTTGGAAGTAAGTTCGGTATGTTTCGCTAATATAAGAATTTTATAGTTTATTATAATTCAAAAACTGAAGTCACATGTTTAAAATATTGTTGAACTTGTCACCATTGCTTGCATTGAAACTGAAGGTTCAATGACACTTCTTCCTCACGCAATTATTGCACATCATCAATTTTACCAAATGAAGTAAATACTAACAAGGTATTCAAATACTTATATCTGTAATGAATAAATGTGAATTAGTTATTTTTCTTTCTATTCTGTGTAAAAATAACTGTCAGCTATTCTTCTCCGGTTTGATTCCTAACAATTATAACAATTAGCTCCTGAATCAGGATCGTAAACCGTTTATCCTCCTTCGAATAGTTTAAATTCAATCGTCAATACCACGAGTTTCTTTCACACCAGACGCTTGGATAGGTACACTGACAACTTAGGTAGATATAGAGACAGTAAGAGGTAGCAAGATAGTTGCTCAATCTTAACTTTATAATTTCTTCTCCATAACCCCCATTTAAACATTAGGAAACAAGAATGTGATGCAATTTCGGATTTTAACAATAGCTCAGGCCAGTTCGTAGGAAAAAACAAGCATAACATCGTTGTAGTAGTACTCATACAAATAATTTATACTATTTCGTTTTTAAAGTCGCATAGTAATTTTTTAAATATAACATAATTAAAACTCAATAATATTACTTTTCATGAAGTAGATGTAATATACTACTACGTTATTACAATAGCAATAATCAACCCTTACTCGATTATAACGCATTTAAAGAGTGTGCTTTGTATATTGTCGATTGTACTAAAGAAAAATAAACAGTCAAGTCATCAATTGACATTAAGTTGATAAAAGTATTTTCATGCTCTGTTCTCACGGAAATAAGGTTTCCAGTTTCTTGTTAGGTGGCAGTAATATTAACATTATATCGAAGTATGTATCTACTCACATCGTTTTCTTCTAATCGAACATTTCCTTCTTTGTCTGCCCCCTCACTTATTTTTGTAAACTGCATCTTTTGCGATTTCTCAAAAAGTTATATATATATCCCTCCATTTACTTATCTATTCATTTTAACATACTGTGAGAATGGGTAAGAAGAATGTTTTTAATAAATCGGGTGTTATTTATATTTCTTTTTTCTTCTAGAAACGGAAATAGTGGAGTATCTGCACGAGAATTTACCACCTGCTTTACGAGTAAGTTATATAATTCAAAAAATTCTTGATTTTATTTCTGCAATACATATTCACATTTTTTTCAATACATTTAATGTTTTTTATTTCCAACCAAGATCTCTTCCAAATAGCTTTAACTACTGTTTTTCAAATTTGCTTCAATTGCTAATTATATTTACACTTTTATGAAGAATAATTATAGCAATTATTTACACAGCTGTCCAAAGATTTTGCAAATAATTATAAATATACATAGCTTGGTTGTAAATAAAACGATAAATATAATACATATTCACATTTCTTCAATACATTTATTGTTTCATTTCTAACAACCAATATCTATTCCAAACAGCTTTAACTACTGTTTTTCAAATTTGCTTCAATTGCTAATTATGTTACACTTTTATGAAGCATAATTATACAATTATTTACACGGCTGTCCAAAGATTTTGCAAATAATTATAAAGATACATAGCTTGGTTACAAATAAAACAATAAATATAATTCTAAATACTTTTTTATAATCTAATCATTTTTTAAAGCACATGCCGATGATACTATTGATTGGTGTTGGAACTCCTCCAACGGAAGGGTTCCACCACCTAGGGACGGTAGGAGGATTATCAAATATGGTGGATGCTAGAGGACGACATCATCATCGTATGGGCGATCCACTTTTAATGGGTATGAAAACAAGTTAATTAGTTTGCTATGAATATTCTACACTTGTAATATGTATATCTGTTTCAGATCGCCATAAATAATAAATAAATTTTGTTTATTAAAAGCTTTTTATTTAATTTTTTATGTTTTTTTTCACCTTTATAAAATACATAACGTTTCACCATTTTTTTCAAGTCAAAAACAAAGTTTTTCATCATATACAAATACATTAAATGAGGTAGGTATGTGGATAAGAGGTATAGGATACTGTTCTATAAATTCCATTAAAAGAATGCATACTGCTGACTTTGAAAATTTTTCCAGCAAAAAATAATAATATAAGCATTGTTTTTTTTCATTAGAGATTTGAATACAACTAATTATTACAAACGATTTTATAATTATGGTATACAATTAATATTTTTACATATATAAACTTCATGTTTTAAAATTCCAAATCACTCTTCTATTTAAACAGTAAGGTAAACGCGATTCAGCACAAAATGCAATTGAAGCGGTGAGAATAAGAACAGTACAAGTCCAAAATTTGACATTTTTTTCTGATATAGCCATTTTCTTTTAAATAGCAAGCGTCAATGACTGAGGAAAAGAACAGTACAAAAACAAACTTATTTTAGTAGTTACTCGACGCTAGTTTGTAGCGTTGATTATAAGAACAGTACATGTCCAGGACTTGTACTGTTTCTTATTCTCAAGTATGCGCGTAACATTCTACTGTTCATAGCCTGTTGCTTGTCTAGCAATTTTGTCAGTTAATTGTCATATGCTGTGATTGTATACTGTTAAATTCGTTTAAGTAAAAACTTGTGAAATATAAGTAATCACTATCAGTAGATATATCATTCGGTTGGCTGTTCTGAGTGTGAACTTTTATAATGTCGTTCTAAATTCAGAAAGTGAAAATGAGGAAATTGTGGTAAAAAACGTAGTAGAAATGTCAAACTGTGGAAGGTATATAAAAGAAAGTTTGCACGCCAATTGTGGAAAATCGTATGTATCAACTTCCGGAAATATTGTGACAGAAAAAAAACCGGACCTCCATGCACGTAAGTTACATTATTCACCTCTAAATTTTCAAACTTATGTATGTTTTTTTCTCAGTGCAAACTGAAATGTATGAGTAAATTACAGAGAATAGAAGAAAACACCATATACTATCAAAACTGTTATGATGATAAACCGAAAAATAGCAAAGTACTTTCCTTCAGGGGTTGATTGAAAGCCAACCAGTTGAAAGACATCGTAAACGTGTTGCAGATGAAAATAAACCAAACCAAAAGCTGTTTCTTCAAGTATCATATTATTGAACAACATGAACGCATTCCGGTTGTAACAAGCATTCTTTAATATGTATTTCGATATCGACTTTCGTGTTCAACGCGTGAATTTGTTACTTGTCAATGGAGAGTCCCCTAAAGACCTGCGAGGCAAACACAATAATCGACCTACGTCCATAACAGAAGATTCTCAGAGTTAAAATAAAATGCATATGAATCATTTCCCTATAAGACTTCACATTATGCTACAAAAATATTCATTATTTGGATTCTAAGCTTACCGTCAAAACTATGTTTTGAACTTTTTATCAAGAAGCATCCAGAATTAATAAAATAATAAAATATGATTTTATTTGAAATACTTCAATGAAAATATTCTTTGAGTTTGGAAGACCACAAATAGATTTTTGCAGTGAATGCGAAAGACTGGGCACTAGATTAAGGATAGCAGTTTGAACGATAATGCGAAAAGGTTTGCTCAGCAGAACTCATTGTACACAAAAGAAGAGCAAAAAAATTCTACAGTAAACTGGAAGAAATACGGAAATTATCGCAGGAGAACCCAGAAGTATTGGGAATTACGTTGATATACATGCAAAATTTGCCGCTGCCAGTAATACCAGTACAAGAATATTTTCTATTTTAGGCAGCTTTGCTCTTTGCCTTTGAAATCCATAGTTTGAAAACGGAAGCTGGTCATTTCTATATGTAACCATGAAGGTCAAGGCAATTAAGGCCCCAACGAAGTATGCACCTTCCTGAACGTTTATATAGTGAATCATATACCCCGAGAAGTTCAGAGTTACATATTTTTTCTGACGGTGTCCAGGGAACATTAAGAATAACACCATGGTAAGATTCTTGATGACTATACAAAACAGCAATCGTTTTAAGAAAATTTACCACCATTTTCCAATTCGTGGGCATTCATTTTTACCCTGCGATAGGGATTTTGAGTGCAAAAAGAATAATCAGAAGAAGTATCGCATTTATCTCCCTGAAGAATATGAGGCGATGATTAAGGATTCGAGGAAAAAGTACAATTTACGATTAAGACCGTTGCTTCAAAGATATTCTTGATTTTAAAAACTGGTGGCCGGCAGCTACAAAAAAACCTTTTAGAGCCAGTGAACAATTGACTTCAGGATAATTTTACATTATCAAAATATATGCAGTTTTGTGTATGACGCATCACGCAGGATACGTAAAATGTTTTGATACAATAGACGGACTTTGCTCTTATATTTTCAAGTTTGATAAAGCCAAATCAGAGCCCAAAACTGCCTACTAAAAAAAGCTTATTCTGAAGCGGTCCTATAACGAAAACAAAATAAATGATATAAAGCAATTAATGCGATATATGGAAGGGGAAACGCTAGAGTTTATTATCAGTTAACATCTGGACTACCTGTAATAAAAGTGAAGTGATTCCACTAACTGATATTCATTTATTATTTTTTTTAGAATATAATAAAACCAGTTTAATATATTTTCTACTTTGTTTTTGTTATTTTTATCTAAAATTTTACCAACGACTGGATTTGAGAATAAGAACAGTACAAGTCCAAAAGATTTGTTGGATTATTTATAACAAATGCATGAACTTACAGGTTTGATTTGTTGTTTGAATAATGCCTTATTACATAAACTACAATTCGTCAATGCATGATAAAGCTCCAGGAATAATAGTAAGAGAAATATACATTTTTTTTATTTTCCCAAAATTACGTTATTTGGACTTGTACTGTTCTTATTCTCACCGCTTCAATTGTAAGTAACTGTTCAATAGGTTTGTAATTTTTTGTACTGAAATCTTAAAACATTAAGCTTAAAGATAACGACAAAAACTAATAAATTTGGTGCGTAATGAGAAAGAACGAAAAATACATATTAAATCACGAATTATTTGTTGCACTACCCGGTGCGATAATTTCGATGGTCTTAGTGAAAAAGATGTGAGAAAAGTGTTGAGGAAAGCGAAGAAGGCTAAAACTCTCTAGTAAAAATATTTTTAAAAATTGTGAAAAAATGTATTAATATATTCTTTGTAATTATTACTGTAAGCCCCGTTCTCTGTGAGTTCTTGTACAAACCACTGTACACAATTAACAGCTTAATATAAAAGTTCGTCGTCATCATCATCATCATAAACCCATTTGAAATAGTATCCTACACTGTACTGCGTGCACGTGTTGTGTCCTAATCTGCAGGCATTGTTCAGACATAACAAATACTCTAGATCTGCATATAACAGAAGGGGCCTCTAAATTTTTAATGATTTATAAACTTAATAACTTTTTTCACAAGAATAAAGGAAAGAACTATCATGTATAACAATATGATGACGTTTCAAAATACGAATGTCATTCGAACGTTGGAACGGGTCTGTAACCGCTATGCGTAAATTGTTAAGTTAATAATTTCACGTAAAAAAATAAACCGAACAAACTTTTGATGACTCATTGTTTGAGAAAATAAAACATTTTTAAATACATTAAAACCTTTATTTTTTTCCTTGCAAGTATCATTTAAATATTAGACAAAGACATCAGATCTTTATATAATTTATTGAATTCAAACGCAATCACAGTATTCAGAGCTAATGTCGCTTGACAGTTTATTTTTCACATATATTTTTTTTTTCGGCCTATTATTTGATTAATCCCATGTTGATATTCCTATATATACGTTTAAGGGTGTGTTCGTGGAGCACGCTTTTTGCGCGATTTGGTACTACTAGTCGTTCGCGGAGCAATTGTCTAGCACCACGAAGCGCTTGCATGACATCATTGTTTTTGGAACGTACGTCATCACTAACGCTATGAAATGCAAATTTCATCCAGGTAGAGCAGTTGTAAGCGTTAGCCCATTTCGTACAACGAAGCTCGATGAACGGTTGTGTGATTCGTGATTAGTGTTTAAATTGTTGTGTTTGTTATATTGTTATTGTGAAAGTTGTTATAAATTGTTAGAGTTACATATGTAATTGTTAGGTGAAGAAAATCCTCGTTGCTTCGTCTATTTAATCCAGATACGGAGGAGACAACCGAAATTTTAGTTTCGAGTGCCGATGCGCAACGCGCGGAAACTGGTAAGTTGTGCCGTTTTATTAATTACAATTAATGCTATTCTATCATAATTTGTTTGATACTCGGAGTAATTAATTTAACCCTATCATACTTGTATGTTTTAGACCGGAATTTGCCACACAATTGCTGAACTGTCCAAAGTAGTCCGTTTTCGCCAAGTATGTATTGTCGGTTATGTGCTTTTGTGTTGTAAATTGGTAAAGCTTATAACATTTGCACAAATTTAATTACAGTGCTGGCAGCTCCTCAAGCAGCGAGCTAATAAGTAGTGCGATGATAGTGCTAACACGTTGATGAGCATCAACGTAAATGGTAAGGATCATAAATATTCAATATCTTAGCTTACTCCGTGTTAATTCTGTGTTTAGCAAGTAGTTGATTTGCACATATCTTGTGTTTTCAGGTTTCAAGTGGCCTCACGAAGCCATTCTTTGTTGGGAGGAGTTCCGCAAGGAGCAATCAAATTTAACCTCTGGCGTGTAAGCCAAAAAAAGGTTTGGGAAAGGATGCCCAGGTTCTGCAAGGAAAGGGTACAAAGTCACCGGCCACAATGCCTTTCCAAATTTAATGGCATGAAAAGAACGTATAAATCCATTAGGGACCATAATGGGAAATCGGAAATAATTTCCGATCATGGCCATACTTGAAGTATGTTGAATTTTATGTACTTTATTTTTAACCAGTTTATGTTTATTTATTAGCTTATGGAGAGTGTGTTCGGCGAGAAACCGTTTATGCAGCCGGTAGCCACCTTTCATCTACCGGCATTGCCAAAGGCCATGCCGGTACAAATATAGAACCAAGCTAGAGCATTGACATAAAAAGCCCCAGTTCAACACGTAAGTACCATTAGAATTTCATTTTGTGCTTTCAGTACTTTCACAAACTATTCATTTTAGGAAAAAGGAAACCTCCACTTCCGACATAGCTGAGGCCATTTAGAAAGAGCGCATTGGCAGAAGAGAAGCGAGAGAGGAGGCATCAAGAAAAATGCAAGTGAAGAAAGAATTGCAAGCTGAAATGTTAAAAATGATAGGCAATTTAATTGATAAAATTTAATCTTTCATTCTAATTATTTTATTGTTTATTAATATAATACAAGTTATAAAAAAGAAGTTTTATTATTTGTAGTTAACGTGTAGTTCTAAAGCCTTTTTGTTTCCACTAAATTCACACAGCCCTCATGAGAAGCCTCTGACATATTAAGTCTCTTTTGACTGCACCGACCTGCGCAGCATCTTGCTGCACATTGGAGGCACATTATCAGCATCACTTCATTCACTGCAATGAGTAAGTCATCACCCCCTAAGTAAACAAATATTGTGTAAAACACACAGCAAGCAATAATGTGGGCAGGGATTAAATCAACTTTCCGCATGGGTAGTACAGTCAAGAGGCTGCGGAATCGTCCTTTTAGAAAACCAAAAGCTCTCTCAATGGCTATCCGAGCTGATGCATGGCAGAAATTATAATTCCTCTGTCGCTCCGTCAGATGGCCATTGTCACGATAAGGGACCAACAAATTCTCATGTAACTTGTAAGCAGAGTCACCAATTATATGACAATCATCATGAAATTTTTCTGCATCCCCTAAGTAGCCATGGACTTCAGAGACAGACGAAAGACACGTTGATCATGACAGAGCCACATGGCCGCGTAGCAATGAAGAAGCGACAGAATGGTCACAACGGCCTACAAGTAGAACATAATGTACAAGTATACAAGCCAATTACCTTATGGCAAGGGTTTCCTACCTGAAGAAAATTACTGAGTGACATCCTTCCGATAACATATGATTCTGGATTTTCTGATGGGCAGGATATTATATGGGGTTCATCGATTGCTCCTACGACTTTAGAAAGGAACTCACCGCTTCAATCCAGTCCATATTTGTTATACCTATCTCCCGTCGCCATCTATAAAATTTGTGACAACTCAGTAGTGCTCTTGTACACGTCTTGTTACATACATGGAGTACTTTTCCAACGTTGAACCTTTCACATAATGATCTGTAACACAATTAACATAAGAGAGGATATGCACACATGATGGCACGAAAGATTAAAGGATAAGAGAAAAATACACTCACCTTAATGAATCAGGTGTTGTGCAGTCTCAGATGGCAATAAGAAACTGCTTCTCTGGTGAAATCATTGCAGTTCCTGGAATCTGCCTTTGAAGCCTTGGCGCAATAATAGGAAGCACATAATCAAAAGTTTTCTACACATTCTGAAATGATTAGATAAAATTGTCAGGTACTAAGAATTTAATAAGTAAATAATAAAACGATTGCCTTTAATACGTGTTATTATTATTATTATTATTAAATAAATAAAATACCTAAAATGTGACTTAAATTCCAGGTCACTTAATGCCGGCAACACTTGTTCCACATAATTCTCAATCCTTCGGACCACCATTCTTCTATGAACTCCATCAAGGCGTTCCAATGCTTGTAATTCTTCGTCTTCACTACTTTCTGATGATGAAGACGAATCAATCAACTGGTTCATTATTGCAAACCCGCCGACCACATTCAAACATTGCGTCTAATCTTCGGCCATCTTTAATTTTACAATAATATAACAAAGGACTACGACTGTTCACGGAGCTCGATAGCGCCAACGCTCTAAAACCTCCGCGGACGGCCAGAATAGCATTAGCGTTACGTAGCGCGGTAGCGTGCTCCGCGAACACACCCTAAATATTGCACTATGGCCAATACTTAAAGCAATACTTTTATTAGAGATTTCAATTATAAACCGTTTTACAATTAAAGTATATAATTAAAATAATTTTTTATACACTATATAAATTCATATAAAATTTTAACTTGATCTTATCTTTGTAATTCCTATAATCTTCTCTGAGGTTCCAATCAAGTAGTAAGGGGAACACGGTTCTGTACGAAATACAACTCTAAGTAACTGTCCAACAGGCTAAAACTGAAATCTAAAAAGAAAAAGAGTAAGAACTCAAGGAAACTATACAAATATCTATCTGCATATACCTCTAATTTTTAGGTCCTTTCTATTCCATAAATGTAATAATGGCGTATTTATTTCCGGCCACTTCCCTCACCTCCGTAACGCATAGAAATAGGTTTTGTTTTCGTATTTCCTCGAAGTCCTGCTCTTCTAACTCCGAGTAGCGTTTAGGAAGAAAAGATTCATACTTTCCATCCAATTCAACGATTACAGCCGGTCCGTATCGTGTTAGTGTTTTTCGAATATTCGTAACTTTATATTTTTTGTTCTTCACTAGATTTTTTATGTTTTAATTTTAATTCGCCTACTTCTTTTAATTTATCCATGTCTATTTATTGCGTACTCATAAGTAATAGAATTACTGAATTCTTTTTTTTTGGATTCGCTTCTTTTCTATCAAGTTATATTAGGACTTCGTAATCACAATCATTTATTGTCTAATTTTTTTCTTGCATAAAAAATACCATTCGGACGATTATTTAAAACGGTGCTGTAATTTAAAATTGTCTAGATATTATCCGTATGGATAAACAAGAAACGACAAGTCCATAGAATCGCTTACACAGCAATTGTCTCTTACGCGGAGGTCGATGGAATGTTTCAATGCATAGCGCTGACGTCTACATTCCTAATACATGTGCTCGTTCAAGTTTTAATTGAAAAGTAATAATTAGTAAAAATAATTTATGCTATTTTAAATTTTAATGTGTATAATAAAAAGACATATGTATTTATTTAATGTTAGAATTTCATTATAGTTATTAAGTTTCTTGAATTCATAATCGAATATGATATATAATATTAAATAAATAAAACAATTTATACTACTTTAATTTTTACTCCGTATAACAAAGAAAGCATATTTAATTATATTATTTAATATTAGAAATTCATTATGGTTCTATATAAGTTTCTAGAATTCCTAAGCTGCCCCCTCCCACCTACAGCTCCGCTCTGGGGGACCTGGAGGAGAACGGCCTTGAAAGTGGTCTAGAAGCCCTATTGTTTACCTACTGAGGAAAAAAATTAAATTGTTAGAAAACAGACTATTACACGGACAGCGCCTGCATTGGTTGAGGTGTACGATGTTGATGTAGCCAACTTTAATACCCAAAAATTCACTTATGAATATTTAGAATAGAATATTTAATTAAAAAAAATGTTTTTCCTGTTTCAATTGGTTATCCATTACACTATTATACACATTATATACTATTCTTTTTATTTAGCCACTAACTTTAAATGCTTTTTCGTAAGATTAATGCACTTATTGGTATCACTTCGGTTTGAATACCCCATACCCAGCTTTACTTTATTATATGTAATACCTGAGACACCTAGAGATGCAATTTTTTCACTTAATGGGGCGCTAGGTGATCGAAAATTATGCATCGCCCTTTTAGCCAACACTTTATCAGCTTCGTGCCTGTGTTTTATGTTCTTTTCTCTAGAGTAAGCAATATCGTGTTCCATACAAGCAGCATCTAATTTATTCACAGGTAAATCACCACGTTGTAATTTTTTTTAAAGTTTTGTACTGGGGTCGCAATAATTGTACCCAGGTATATGCAATTTAAAAGGTAATGAATTGATCATATTATTTATCCATATAAGACCATCACCGAAATAATATTTCGTTTTTTAACAAGTTATTCGATCAGCTAGTGGCAAGCGAATACATAAAAAAAATCTGCTAAGGGCGTTGTTATATAACATTATGAAAATTGTACCACAGCAAGTAAAATTAAGTGTAGAAAATCATGACTGGGAGGCTTTAGATAGAAAAAATAAACACAGACATAGTTCATTACTTCCATCTACTATACGAGGCATAATCGTAGGACCATCTAATCGTGGTAAAACTAATACAATGATTACCCTAATCGAACATGCAAATGGTTTAAAATGTATACATATATTCCAAATCATTATGTCAACCGAAGTACGTTTATTTAGAAAGATTGTTGAAGCCTATAAAAGGGATATCTTTTCATTCGTTCTGTAACAGTGAGAACATAATACCACCCAAACATGCTAAGCCTAATTCGATTTTGATGTATCTTGTGATAAACAAAATGTAATGCGTAAATATTTCAGCATGCGTCGTCATAATCATATTGACTTTTTTTTATTTATCGCAAACATATGCAAGAATAGAAAACATCTAATAAGAGATAATGCAAATTTGCTAAGTCTGTTTAAACAAGATGATCAAAATTTAAAACATATTTATAGTAATCATGTATGGATTTTTGACTATCATAAAAGATAATCCGTTTTAGAGATGGGTAGATACCGAAAGCGATTTGATCATTTTATAACGTTATAATATGAAGTAATGGAACTTCAATAAATAAATCATATGTATCCTGCCAATGATAATGCTTACATTAATATAAAAAAAAAATGCTATCTCCTGATAAAGGAATTAAAAAGAGGATTATAGCAAAAAGGAAAGATATCAAGAATAAATTAGATATATGGAAGCATGGTGAAATTGTTCGAGAGAAGATGTTCTCACCTATAACTAAACATTTGAAAAACATTGAGAATAAGCTAACTCTACGAGATACCGTTAAGTGAAAAATGGGAAAGTGCTCTTGATGATGATGAAGATGTAAGCGTTTTTGATGAAGATGCAGACACCAAATGGGAATCTACAGAAGATATAACTCCAATAACACTTGCATTATCTACATCTACGCCAAAAAAAAAATCAATTGACATTGAAAACGATGTTAGTAACAATGATGATTATAAGAGTCCATTACCTAGAAAATATATACGTGATATGTATGACAAAGGAAAAGAGCATGAATTTGATCATAAATATGGTATTAGACATGATCTAAACAAGAACAAATTTTATACTGGTAATTCAACACTAACAATAACACCTTTTGGTGATATTATTGTTCAGAAGAAGAGGTATAAAGGTACCTGGGGTTTATATGAATTATTATTTAAGAAAGAACCACGAAGCTTTACTGACAAAGATGAGAAACATTATCGTGAAATTGTTGTGAAAACAAATGCAAATAGACGATATTACAAAGACAGTACGCAAATAGATGGTAACAAGCTAAAAAACAATTATATTTTTTTTATTTATTTTATATTTTTTTAGCACCATTAACTAAAGGAGGAAATTTGATCAAATTAACTAATCATAATATTGATTATATACATTAGGATAATCCAAACGAATTGATTGATAGGCTAAAATTATTATTAAGTTCACAAACAGCTGGAAATACTGGTGTTCTTAACGAAATAAATTCCATTATTGAAGAACTAAGAGAGAACAAAATTATACAATGGGTAATCCAAAGCGACAACTTGTTGAAGAAATTCACAATCCTGCTAGGATAAATTTCAAAAGAAGAAACTTATCATAAAATCTTTAAATGATCTATTTCAAGCAGATTTAGTTGAAATGATATCATATGCAGAAGAAATAATGGTTATAAATATATTTTAGAAGTCACTAGCTGTTTTTCTAAATACGTATGGGCATATCCACTTAAATGTAAGTTTGCTAAAGAAGTTACTAAAGTCATGGAAAATGTGTTAAAAATTAAAGCTCCCAATAATCTACAAACCGGCCAAGGAAAGGAATTTTTTAATAAAGAGTTCCAGCAATTAATGCAAAAATATGGGGTTAACCATTTTAATACTTTCAGTGAAAAGAAAGCAGCTATTTGTATTACAACAAGATCTGTTGGGTTTTCCACCGTGCTTATGTTTAGAGCACTGTACGCATTCAACAACGTTCCCATTGGTGGAACAATTTACGAATTTTATCGAGTACATCTTGCAATGTTAGAATGCAAATTGATAGTCAATGACCGTAAGCAAACGGCAATAACCAAATATGATGAATAGTATCAAGAAATCAGGCGCGATGCCACATTTACTTCTGTTGTTAGATCTCAATTGATCACAACTGACATGACAAAGCCGTTGATTGATTCCGCTGGCATATATAAGACCAATGAACATATTTATGTTCCACGTCTAGCAGGGCAGCGGTACACGGCAGATGGTTTACTTATTCCAGAGACGGCAAATATTTGTCTTGGGAATTTGCGCGATACAGTAGTTGCGTTCAGCAATGAAGTGACGCCACAACTTGTGCGTCGACAATTCTATCTCACCAACCCCATACCTCGTTGTGTGTGGATTGGTATATAAAGATATTCTGATAGTGACAGTCTTAATTTAGTTCCAACCTCAAGTAAAATGGAAGCTTTACGCGCGTATCGGCAGTGTGTACAAAACCTACTATCAAAATTTGCAACTTACCATTAAATCAAAAGTTACATATAGTGGGTGCAAAGTTTGTTCGAACAAGATTTGGTATGTCTGTTTTGTTAGAACTAGAAGAATAATTAATAAAATAAAAAACTAAAAGATGTTTTTACCAAAAAGATATTGTGATGCCACGAAGGACAACCATATTGAAGAATTTAACAAGAAAGAATATGCCCTGATGATCGTGATGATCGACGTCCACATTACAAGTTAACCAATTTAAGATTTGTAAAAATGTAACCAATACCAGTAGTGTACTTCAGAATATCACATGTAATCATATTTATTATTGTTCTGCAAATATATTATTACAAAATAACACTAGTATCTCCTACCTCCACAAAAGTGTAAAGCCGCTGTAATTTATTAGAAAATACCGTAGTTTTTACATAATTCTTCAAAGTAATCTCGCAGAATACACACTAGTCTAGAACATTGCAAAGAAAAATGGCATTAGTTATCGACGTGCAAGGTTTCTTATTAAATAGACGTTTCGTAGTGAAGGAATTAGCAATTTGTGATGGAAAAATGATGAACCATTTTGTGTTTAAAATAAACATTCCATACTATAAACTGAATCCGGACGACAAACGACAGGTTAGTTGGTTAGAAAAGAACCACCATGCTTTACTATACAGTGATAGCCATATTAATCCAGAAGAATTCCTACTTTACACTTTTACAGAAAATGTGAGATTCCCGCGACCTACCATAATTTTAACTTCCGGTAAACAAGCATAACATTTTCTAAACGCACTCAAGAGTATCTGTTTGAATATTAAACTCTAAAATTCTCACACAGTCCTCGTGCAATCATTACCATAAGTTAAGCAAATAAATGTTGTAGTTCACATACGTTAACTGGTCTATTTATTCAAGGTATAGGTAAGTGCACTATTTATAACGGTTCCATTTTTATAGAAAACACAAGATTCATAGAATCTATCCTAAATGCGTAAACAAGCTTGATATTTTTGAACGCGTATCTAATGCGCAAGTATAACACGGTTCCAGTATGCGATTAAGTAAATAGTACTGATCACGCATGTTAAGTGCATTATTTATTCAATTATATTCAAGTGTATCACTAATAACGGTTTTACTTTTACAGAAAACATGAGATTCACATTCGCCTTTAATATATTTTAAGGGTATTCAAACGTGTCTGTTTATAATTTAATATTATATTTCTTAACTTCCACGAATAGGCTTAACAACGTTTAAAGCGTATTCAGGTAACACTTCTCAATAAATAATTTGTTAAATTGTTCTATTTGGAATGTTCAATTTTGTGTATTATTTATACAACCAAAAATTATTTCTATGCAACAGTGTTTACAAATTCATCAGAGATGTGTAGTGACTTGAAAACGCTTGCTCTTCTCACAATTGTGAAAAAACTGGAAACTTCCAGAGTTCGAGATATTTGGCCCTTCGATTGTATTTACCGGAAACAATATTTTGGAGTTTAGTTCGAGCGCGACGATCTATTTGCTGGTCAAAAAGTATAGAAGCTTCTTTAACGTGGCAACCAACTGACCCCTACGACTACTTTCACCCTAGATATGACAAAAATTTCGATTTCGGGGCTAATTCAGCAGATGATGGAAACCTTATGTATAGTTTATCTAGAGAAGATTGGACAGACCATTTTTCAAGCGCAAAACTTTGCATTCGCTATTTATATACAACTATAAATTCTTTTAATATTTGTCGTGTTTGTGATATACACGCAACGGGTGAAGTAAGAGAAGTAGATGAGTTCCATGAGAGAATAGATATTTCTAATCTCAATGACTACGTAAGGGACATTGAAAACTGGTGTAATGTATGTATAAAGGAACAACTATTTGCTGTCCATACGTACAGAAAGTGTTCCAAACTAGCACACAAACATCTGTACTCGGTTAGTGGGAGATAACGTATATAAATAATGGATCGTCACTAGTTCTCTACACATTAACGTATACACGTCAAGGTAAGTTGAGTGTTGACGTTCCTCCTCAATACATATATATTTATCTATTATTTGTTTTAGATGGAGTCCGTTACAAATTCGGTGACATGCTATGACTGTTCCATTTGCAATGCAAAATTCACACGGAAAGACAATTTGGGACGACATTGGTTTACCACTCATCGAGATTTTTTGTGTGATCGATGCGGTTTCGATAAAGAAAATTGGTCACATGTCATAGAACCGGTAGCAAAAAGATCTCGGCTGTGTCAATCAATACTTTCACCCTAGATATGACAAAAATTTCGATTTCGGGGCTAATTTAGCAGATGATGGAAACCTTATGTATAGTTTATCTAGAGAAGATTGGACAGACCATTTTTCAAGCGCAAAACTTTGCATTCGCTATTTATATACAACTATAAATTTCTTATAAATTTGTCGTGGTTTTGTGATATACACGCAACGGGTAAAGTAGAGAAGTAGATGAGTACCATGAGAGAATAGATTTCTAATTCAATGACTACGTAAGGGACATTGAAAACTGGTGTATGTATGTATAAAGAACCACTATTGCTGTCCATACGTACGGAAAGTGTTCCAAACTAGCACGCAAACATCTGTACTCGGTTTAGTGGAGATAACGTATATAAATATGGATCGTCACTAGTTCTCTACACATTAACGTATACACTCAGGTAAGTTGAGTGTTGACGTTCCTCCTCAATACATATATTTTATCTATATTTTGTTTTAGATGGAGTCCGTTACAAATTCGGTGACATGCTATGACTGTTCCATTTGGCAATGCAAAATCACACGGAAGACAATTTAGGATATATGTTTACCACTCATCGAGATTTTTTGTGTGATCGATGCGGTTTCGATAAAGAAAATTGCTCACATGTCATAGAACCGGTAGCAAAAAGATCTCGGCTGTGTCAATCAATACTTTCACCCTAGATATGACAAAAATTTCGATTTCGGGGCTAATTTAGCAGATGATGGAAACCTTATGTATAGTTTATCTAGAGAAGATTGGACAGACCATTTTTCAAGCGCAAAACTTTGCATTCGCTATTTATATACAACTATAAATTCTTTTAATATTTGTCGTGTTTGTGATATACACGCAACGGGTGAAGTAAGAGAAGTAGATGAGTACCATGAGAGAATAGATATTTCTAATCTCAATGACTACGTAAGGGACATTGAAAACTGGTGTAATGTATGTATAAAGGAACCACTATTTGCTGTCCATACGTACAGAAAGTGTTCCAAACTAGCACACAAACATCTGTACTCGGTTTAGTGGGATAACGTATATAAATAATGGATCGTCACTACTTCTCTACACATTAACGTATACACGTCAAGGTAAGTTGAATGTTGACGTTCCTCCTCAATACATATATATTTATCTATTATTTGTTTTAGATGGAGTCCGTTACAAATTCGGTGACATGCTATGACTGTTCCATTTGCAATGCAAAATTCACACGGAAAGACAATTTAGGACGATATTGGTTTACCACTCATCGAGATTTTTGTGTGATCGATGCGGTTCGATAAAGAAAATTGCTCACATGTCATAAACCGGTAGCAAAAGATCTCGGCTGTGTCAATCAATACTTTCACCCTAGATATGACAAAAATTTCGATTTCGGGCTAATTTAGCAGATGATGGAAACCTATATATAGTTTATCTGAGAAGGTTGGACAGACCATTTTTCAAGCGCAAAACTTTGCATTCGCTATTTATATACAACTATAAATTCTTTTAATATTTGTCGTTTTGTGATATACACGCAACGGTGAAGTAGAGAAGTAGATGAGTACCATGAGAGAATAGATATTTCTAATCTCAATGACTACGTAAGGACATTGAAAACTGGTGTAATGTATGTATAAAGAACCACTATTTTGCTGTCCATACGTACAGAAAGTGTTCCAAACTAGCACACAAACATCTGTACTCGGTTTAGTGGGGATAACGTATATAAATAATGGATCGTCACTAGTTCTCTACACATTAACGTATACACGTCAAGGTAAGTTGAATGTTGACGTTCCTCTCAATACATATATATTTATCTATTATTTGTTTTAGATGGAGTCCGTTACAAATTCGGTGACATGCTATGACTGTTCCATTTGCAATGCAAAATTCACACGGAAAGACAATTTAGGACGATATTGGTTTACCACTCATCGAGATTTTTTGTGTGATCGATGCGGTTTCGATAAAGAAAATTGCTCACATGTCATAGAACCGGTAGCAAAAAGATCTCGGCTGTGTCAATCAATACTTTCACCCTAGATATGACAAAAATTTCGATTTCGGGGCTAATTTAGCAGATGATGGAAACCTTATGTATAGTTTATCTAGAGAAGATTGGACAGACCATTTTTCAAGCGCAAAACTTTGCATTCGCTATTTATATACACATAAATTTCTTTAATATTTGTCGTTTTTGTGATATACACGCAACGGGTGAAGTAAGAGAAGTAGATGAGTACCATGAGAGAATAGATATTTCTAATCTCAATGACTACGTAAGGGACATTGAAAACTGGTGTAATGTATGTATAAAGGAACCACTATTTGCTGTCCATACGTACAGAAAGTGTTCCAAACTAGCACACAAACATCTGTACTCGGTTTAGTGGGGATAACGTATATAAATAATGGATCGTCACTAGTTCTCTACACATTAACGTATACACGTCAAGGTAAGTTGAGTGTTGACGTTCCTCTCAATACATATATATTTATCTATTATTTGTTTTAGATGGAGTCCGTTACAAATTCGGTGACATGCTATGACTGTTCCATTTGCAATGCAAAATTCACACGGAAAGACAATTAGACGATATTGGTTTACACTCATCGAGATTTTTTGTGTGAACGATGCGGGTTCGATTAAAGAAAATTGCTCACATGTCATAGAACCGGTAGCAAAAAGATCTCGGCTGTGTCAATCAATACTTTCACCCTAGATATGACAAAAATTTCGATTTCGGGGCTAATTTAGCAGATGATGGAAACCTTATGTATAGTTTATCTAGAGAAGATTGGACAGACCATTTTTCAAGCGCAAAACTTTGCATTCGCTATTTATATACAACTATAAATTCTTTTAATATTTGTCGTTTTTGTGATATACACGCAACGGGTGAAGTAAGAGAAGTAGATGAGTACCATGAGAGAATAGATATTTCTAATCTCAATGACTACGTAAGGGACATTGAAAACTGGTGTAATGTATGTATAAAGGAACCACTATTTGCTGTCCATACGTACAGAAAGTGTTCCAAACTAGCACACAAACATCTGTACTCGGTTTAGTGGGGATAACGTATATAAATAATGGATCGTCACTAGTTCTCTACACATTAACGTATACACGTCAAGGTAAGTTGAATGTTGACGTTCCTCCTCAATACATATATATTTATCTATTATTTGTTTTAGATGGAGTCCGTTACAAATTCGGTGACATGCTATGACTGTTCCATTTGCAATGCAAAATTCACACGGAAAGACAATTTAGGACGATATTGGTTTACCACTCATCGAGATTTTTTGTGTGATCGATGCGGTTTCGATAAAGAAAATTGCTCACATGTCATAGAACCGGTAGCAAAAAGATCTCGGCTGTGTCAATCAATACTTTCACCCTAGATATGACAAAAATTTCGATTTCGGGGCTAATTTAGCAGATGATGGAAACCTTATATATAGTTTATCTAGAGAAGGTTGGACAGACCATTTTTCAAGCGCAAAACTTTGCATTCGCTATTTATATACAACTATAAATTCTTTTAATATTTGTCGTTGTATATACACGCAACGGGTGAAGTAAGAGAAGTAGATGAGTACCATGAGAGAATAGATATTTCTAATCTCAATGACTACGTAAGGGACATTGAAAACTGGTGTAATGTATGTATAAAGGAACCACTATTTGCTGCCCATACGTATAGAAAGTGTTCCAAACTAGCACACAAACATCTGTACTCGGTTTAGTGGGGGATAACGTATATAAATAATGGATCGTCACTAGTTCTCTACACAT
The DNA here is from genome assembly GCA_004143645.1 of Protaetia brevitarsis. NCBI lineage: Eukaryota > Metazoa > Arthropoda > Insecta > Coleoptera > Scarabaeidae > Protaetia > Protaetia brevitarsis. Next base: position 90,699 of record RXPK01001571.1, read on the forward strand.
TAACGTATACACGTCAAGGTAAGTTGAGTGTTGACGTTCCTCCTCAATACATATATATTTATCTATTATTTGTTTTAGATGGAGTCCGTTACAAATTCGGTGACATGCTATGACTGTTCCATTTGCAATGCAAAATTCACACGGAAAGACAATTTAGGACGATATTGGTTTACCACTCATCGAGATTTTTTGTGTGATCGATGCGGTTTCGATAAAGAAAATTGCTCACATGTCATAGAACCGGTAGCAAAAAGATCTCGGCTGTGTCAATCAATACTTTCACCCTAGATATGACAAAAATTTCGATTTCGGGCTAATTTAGCAGATGATGAAACCTTATATATAGTTTATCTAGAGAAGTTGGACAGACCATTTTTCAAGCGCAAAACTTTGCATTCGCTATTTATATACAACTATAAATTCTTTTAATATTTGTCGTGTTTGTGATATACACACAACGGGTGAAGTAAGAGAAGTAGATGAGTACCATGAGAGAATAGATGTTTCTTAATCTCAATGACTACGTAAGGGACATTGAAAACTGGTGCAATGTATATATAAAGGAACCACTATTTGCTGTCCATACGTACAGAAAGTGTTCCAAACTAGCACACAAACATCTGTACTCGGTTTAGTGGGAGATAACGTATATAAATAATGGATCGTCACTACTTCTCTATACATTAACGTATACACGTCAAGGTAAGTTGAGTGTTGACGTTCCTCCTCAATACATATATATTTATCTATTATTTGTTTTAGTCCGTTACAAATTCGGTGACATGCTATGACTGTTCCATTTGCAATGCAAAATTCACACGGAAAGACAATTTGGAACGACATTGGTACATTGGTCTACCACTCATCGAGATTTTTTGTGTGATCGATGCGGTTTCGATAAAAATTGCTCACGTCATAGAACCGGTAGCAAAAACATCTCGGCTGTGTCAATCAATACCATCAACTAGTACCGAAACCAAGGTAAAATTTACTTGTTGCGATAAATATTTTACAACAAAATATTTGTACTCAGGTCATTTACGTTCACAAGAACATCGAACAGCTAATGCTGTTCAATTGGAGGAAGGTATATCAAAAATTGCGTCTAGTTTCAAAAATCGTATCGCAAGTTACAAAATTTTAGGTGTGTCAAATTCTGATATATCAACCTTTTTGAAAGATGTTAAGCTAAAATCGTGTGAATTAGTAAAACAAACAGTTTTAAAATATTCTTCTGGTGTTAAGATGCAAATCGAGTTATTTGCCATGTACACAAAACTTCATAATAATGAGCAAATATATGATCAAAAGTCTTTTAATACACGCTTTACGATAGTTACTAAAAGTAGTAATATCGATAGAATCTATGATCAGCAAGGTCTCCTTCAACCACTGTTCACTTGCGAATTAGATTCCTCATCTTCTTCTAGTTTAGATACACACCTACATGTACCATATAGTTTTGCCTATAAGATTGTTTGTTCTTTCAATTCTAGTTTAAATAAATTTGTAGCTTACACAGGTTTAGATTGCACAAAAGTATTTATGTTGCGATTAGTAGAAGATCTCAAGTTTATTTATAATAGGTATTTAAAAATTGTTTTGCCTATGCATCCATTAAGTGATGAGGAAAAGCATGTTATAGCAGAAGCTACTCTATGCCATATATGTAAATTACCTTTTAAGGAAACAAAGGTTTTAGATCATTGTCACTTTGCAGGTAAATTTAGAAGTGTTGCTCATGAGGTATGTAATTTAAATTACAAAGTTCCAAAATTTCTCCCAGTTTTCTTTCATAATTTAAGTGGGTACGATTTGCATTTATTTGCTAAGGATTTAGCTTATGATGATGAAAAAATTGATGTAATACCTTTAACTAAAGAGAAATATGTATCAGCAAGTAAAATATAATTGTTGACAAATATGTGAATGAAAAAGGAAAAGAAACACAAATATATTGTAAACTTAGATTTCTTGACTCTTTTCGATTTATGGCATCTTCTATAGAGAAATTAGCACAGAGTTTATCACGAGATGATTTAAAACACATTCGCGAACACTTTCCTATTAATGAACAGTTTAATTTAGTTTCCCGAAAGGGTATATTTCCATATCAGTATATTAACAGTTTTGAAAGGCTCTCTGAATCTGCGTTACCACCATTAAATGAATTTCACGATTCTCTAACAAAGTCAGAAGTTAGTAATGAAGATTACACCCATGCTAAAACTGTTTGGGATACGTTTGACTGTCGAAGTTTGTTTAGTTTTGCTGCTAGCTGACATTTTTGAAAAATTGCGTAATGTTTGTATGAAAACATATGATTTAGACCCCGCACATTACTTTACTAGCCCAGACTTGAGTTGGGAAGCAAGCGTTGAAATATACCAAAATTGAATTAGAACTGTTTGCCGATATCGATATGCATCACTTTGTCAAAAAGAGCATTAGAGGGGGTATCAGTCAATGCTCTTTACGTCATGCTAAAGCAAATAACCAATACATGACTGATTATAATAAAGATATTCCAAGTTCTTATTTAGTGCATTGGGACGCGAATAATCTGTATGGATGGGCAATGTCACAATATCTTCCTTTTGGTGGATTTAGGTGGTTAACCATGTCAGAAGTACAAAACTACCTAGCAGCTAGCGCCCGATTTCTTTGCTAAACACGCTGTCAAAGATCGCTGAAAGAACCATTTTGGAGGCCATAGAAAAACACATGGTGGACAATGAGGTACTGCCGTTGCAGCAGTTCGGTTTTAGGGCGAGATATTCCACTGAACAGCAAGTGGCAAGAGTGGTAACCGACGTGGTCAACGCCTTCAACAAGCGACACCACACAGCCATGCTGCTGGTGGACCTGGAGAAGGCGTTCGATAGGGTGTGGACCGAAGGATTACTCCACAAACTGATCGCCTACAACTTTCCACCGGCCGTTGTGGGGGTTATTAAAAGCTACTTGATGGCCGCCTT